>PVJD01005483.1:0-114733 GCA_004026545.1 Mormoops blainvillei | reverse complement strand
GTCCACAAAGGAGGAGAAATCAGGAGAAGTATAATAGAATAATCAATAAAATATAATTTTAAAAATATTACTATGAACAAATGTACGCCAACAATTGGGTAACCTAAATGAAAGGGACAAATTACTTAAACACAAAGACTGAATAATAAAGAAATGGAAAATCCGAATAGACCTATGACTAGTGTGGGATTAAATCTGTAATGAAAAACCTCCCCAAAACAACAAAAAGCCCTGGGCCAGGTGGTTTCACTGTCGAATTCTACAAAGCATTTAATGAAGACTCAACACCAATTCTTCTTATTCTTCCAAAAAAATTGCAGTAGAAAAACACTTTTTAAACTCATTCTAAGTGTCTAGCATTACTCTGATACCAATGTGAGACAAAGTCTTACAAGTAAAGAAAACTGCAGTCAATATAGCTTATGAACATTGATGTAAAAGTCCTCAAGATACTAGTAAATTGAATTCATGAACATATAGAAAGATTATATACAAAAACCATGTGCCTACCACCTCTCAGCATCATCTGACCACTAATGGGCTTTCAAAGCTAGATATTCTTTCCCTTCTGAACATAAGTGACATTTTATCTCTACTTTTATAACATCCTTTCAACCTGTATCTACTTATTTATGTATAGCATGTTTCCCAGATTTCCCTCTCTACAAACTCATATAATCTGAAAATTATGATAATTTTATTTCATTTTCATAACTTCTTTTCTTAGCCATGAGTCTTTCTTAGATGCTTATAACATAGCACTTTATTAATTTAAGCAAAAATATTATTAAAAATTAATTAGGTTGCAAAATATACAGGGGTAGGAAATGCCGAGTTTGGATGCTGTGCAGTGAGGAAAAATGCTGCCATTCAGTATTTATGAAGAGATACCAGACACTCTGCCACAGAAACCCCAGAAGAACCAAATACCACCACCACGAGGCATGCAAAAGGTTGTCTTCCCAGGTGCAACTGTTTGTTTTTGTCATTGTTTTTACTTCTTTTGTGTATATGTTTGTTCTTATCCCTTAGTTTATTGTTGTTAATTATACATGATCTTCCTACTTTTGCATTTGGATCTTCGTACTCGCTTTATAGTTGATTTATCCACTGCTTTTACTAAATGTTTGCCCTTGTCAAAAATGAGAATTTTTTTCCTTTTCTATATTTTCTTATTTGTATTTTTACCTTTTTTTATTTAAAGAAGTTCCGTTAACATTTTTTGTAATGCTGGGAATACTGGTTTAGTGATGATGAACTTCTTTAGCTTTTTTTTTGGGGGGGGGGAACTCTTTATACCTCTTTCAATTCTAAATGATAGCCTTTCTGGGTAGAGTAATCTTGGTTGTAGGCGTTTGCCTTCATCACTTTGAATATCTTGTGCCACTCCCTCATAGAGTTTACGTTGAGAAATCATCTGACAGTCTTATGTGAGCTCCTTTCAGGTAACTAAATGCTTTTATCCTCCTACTTTTAAGATTCTCTCTTTGTCTTTAAACTTTGGCATTTTAGCTATGATGCGTCTTGCTGTGGGCTTCTTTGGGTTCATCTTGTTTGGGACTGTCTGTGCTTCTTCGACTTCCATGACTATTTCCTTCACCACATCACCTGTATCTGGTAGATTGCTGCCTCCATTTTGTTTAGTTCCTTTTCTGGAGTTTTATCTTGTTCTTTCATTCAGGGCATGTTTGTCTTCACACTTGGGCTGACTCCCTGTGTGTGTTTCTATGTATTAGGTAGATCTGGTTTGTCTCCCAGTCTTGGTGTAGTGGCTTAATGTAGTAAGTGTCCTGTGAGGACCCGTGGCATATTCTCCCTGTTCACTTGAGCCGGGAGCTCCAGGGTGTCCCTGGTGTGGGGTATTTGACCTCCTGTTGTAGTTGAACCTTGTTTGGATGTCATTGGGTGGGACAGACTCTCAAGACTGACTGGCTAGTAGGACTGACCATGACTACAGTGGACAAGCTGTTGTGCAGAGGCCGATGCCATAAGGCATGATTTGCTCTAGCAGGCCTCTGGTGCCATCTAAGTCCACCCTTCAAATGTGCCATTTGTGGAGCTGTTTAGGTGGTGCTCTGGTGTGGTGTGAAGCCAACCACTGGTTGTATTAGTTCTGGAGCATCTTCAAAGGGGCTCTGGTGCAGGTCAAAATCAGTCACCTTCTGTACCCAACTTGAGGCTGCCTGGTGAGAGCTACAAAGTGATCTGCAATTGGTTGTCACTTGTGCTGGGCTTGGAGTTGCTTGGTGAGGCTGCTGCAAACTGAGGCTGGCTGCCACTAGTGCTGTGCTTGGGACCTTTTGGTGGGCATCGTGAAGTAAACTGAGACCAGCCACCATTTGTGCCAGGTTTGTGGCCACTTAGTTGAAGCTATGTTCCAAGCCAACACTTGTCACAGCTTATGCCAGGTTTGGGGCCACCTGATGGGAGTTACAATGTAAGCTGAGACTGGTCACCCTTTTGGGGGGTGTCTTAGTAAAGGTACCAGGCATGCTGAAGCCAGTTCTTGCTTGTTTGTGGTTTGCGGACCTTTGAGAGACTTTAGGAAAGTCTGCAGCATGAGCCATGCTTATGTGGAAAAGCTGCTGGAAGCAACTCGGGTGACACATGAATTGGGTGAGGCAGGGTTTCCAGGAATCACCAGGGTGGGGGAAGTGGTGTTAGCCAGGTTACAGGATTACTTAGATTTGGTGCTTAGCTGGGTGTGGGGAGAGTGCATCAAAGGAACAATGGTGCCTGTGTGTACTCTGTCCCTGGAGAGAGCTGCCTTGACCCCTGCCCCTCCAGCTGTCACACTGAAGGAGTCAGTTCAGTTCCTCTTCATATGTCCCTGGCACTTTCCAAATAGCTTCCCCAGCACTGGAGCCCAGAGTGAGTGAATTTGCGGACGAGTGAGTCCATGCCCAGTCCACTAAGTGAAACGCCTGAGACTCTCTGTCTCACATGGATGCAGTCCTCGCTGGTTTTCACAGCCAAACATTATGGAGACTAGACTTCCTGGCACTAATGCCCCTGGCTGGGGAGCCTGGTGTGGGGCTGGGATTTTCGTGAGCCCCTCAGGGGGCATCCCTGCAGCCAAGACATCCCTCCCAATTCTTAACTGACACACCATGGGTGTGAGATTTGTCTGTTGCCCTCCTGCCAATCTCATGGCTTCTTCTTTATGTCCTTAGTTATTGGAATTCTGTTCAGCTCATCTTCAGGTGTTTTTCAATGATGGTTGTTTTATAATTTAGTTGTAATTTTGATGTGGTCATGGAAGGGGATGAGCACAGTCATCTTGACAGAAAGTCAATAACACTATCTTAACTGCTGTTACTTCATAAAAAAATTTTAAATAGTGTCATGTAAATCAACTTTGTTCCCTCTGTCCCAAGTTGTTTTGTTTCTTCTACATCCTTTGTATTTCCATATAGTGTTTAGAATGAGCCTTATCAATTTATAAAATCAGCTTGCTTGGGTTTTGACTGGGATTTTGTTGAATCTACAGATTAAATAGGAAAGAATAATATTGAGTAACCCGATCCATGAACATGATCTATATCTCCACTAATTCTGGACTTCTTCAATATTGTTCAAAGATGTTCTGTACCTTTCACTATATAGCTCTTGCACATATTTTGTTAGATTTAACTTTAACATTTTCAAAGTTAATATAGAAATTGATTTTAAAACTCAATTTCAGATTGATTTTTATATATGGGCTTTGTACTCTTGTTAATTGCTGAAGCTCAATCAAATTTAATTATTAGGGTGAGATTTTCCTTTAGTAACTTTAGTCTTTTCCTTTTTATTGCATTCATTGGGATGACATTGGTTAACAAAATTATACAGGCTTCAGGTGCACGATTCCACAAAAACATCATCTGTACACTGTATTGTGTGTTTACCAGCCCAAGTCTCTGTCCGTCACCATTTATCCCCCTCCATACCCTCCTCTACCATCCCCAACCCCAGCATTCACCACACCATTGTCCATGAGTGTCTTTCTTTTTTCCTCAGTCCCTTCACCCCCAGCCTTCCCAACACCTGTCAGCCTGCTCTCTATTAGTTTTAAAGCTTCTTTGTAGTTCCCTAGAATTTCCTGCAGACACTACCCTGTTACCTGTGTTAATAAAGACTACTTTATTTCTTCCTTTCCAATGTTTGTGCCTTTTATTGGGTTGGCCAAAAACTTCCTTTGGTTTTTTTCCACGAGATGGCTCTTGTAGTGCATAGAGGTCTTTAGCTTCATTCAAAACAATTTTATTAGTTGTGACAGTTCTCATATCAGTGTGCATTTTTAAAAGTACTTATCAAAATTGGTGAATTTTTATGTAGACATTTTATATTAAAGATGGAAGAAAATGCACAACATTTTTGGCATATTATACTTTACTATCTCAAGAAAGGTAAAAATTCACTAAAATGCAAAAGCAAAAATTTGTATTGTGTAATGGAGAAGGTGCTGTGATTGATTAAATGTGTCAAAAGTGGTTTGCAAAGTTTTGCATTGGAGATTTCTTACTTGAAAATGATCTCCACGGTTGGGCAGACCAGTTGAAGTTGATAGTGATCAAATCGAGACATTAATTGAGAGCAATCAACATTATACCACATAGGAGATAGCCAACGTACTCAAAATATCCATATCAATGAATTGGTGAAAATTGGCTATTGGTGAAAATGAAAAATGTGTCTTTTTTTGATGGAAAAAACCATATGGACTTTTTGGCCCACCCAATAGATGTTCATAATATTCCATTGTTGTCCTCTTAATATCTGTAGAAACTGTAGTAATCTACCCCTTTTCATACCTGATACTGGTAATTTATTTTCTCTGTCTTTATCAATCTAGCTAGAGCTTATCAATTTTATCAAGCTATTGAAAAAATATGTTTTTGATTTCATTGAATTTCTCTATAGTTTGTCCATTTTCTATTTCATTTCTGTTTTTAATACTATTAAGCTTTTTTTCCTCCTTACTTTTTGTTTGATTTGTATTTTAAGCCTTTGAAAAACACCTTTATTTCCTTTATGGGAATATAATTGGCATACCATACAATTCAACAACTTAAAATGTACAATATGCTAACTTTTAGTATTGTACAGAATTCTTTATTGATGATTGTAATAATTTTTACAATATTTTCATTATCCTTTACCTCCTAGCCATCACTTGCTGATTCCCTATCCCCAGGCAACCACTAATCTGCTTTCTTCCCCTATAGATTTGCCTATTTTGGACATTTCAAATGGAATCAAACAATATGTGGTCCGTGGTCACTGACTTCTTTTACATAGTATACAAGGGGGGACACCCTCAAAATGGAATTATCTTCTGGAGGGTGGGCCTCTTGTAGTACAGGCTTCCCCCACTAGGTGAATGTTCTAGGAACCCATCTGCATCAGTGTGCCAGCTGGCATTGTTGTGAGAGGCTGCATTTGGCTTCAGTGAATTTTTTTTGAAGACTCTTTCAATGTTTCGCCCATTTCATGATGGATGATCACGAGCGCACCTGCCCACTCTTGCTGACTGTTCAACAGTTCGTGACCAAGAATGGTAGCCTCCCATGCCCACCCTCCCTGTTCACCCGATCTCTCCCCAAGTGACTTTTTTTATGTTTCCCCAGATGAAAAAAGTCTTCAAAGGGAAATGTTTTTGCCAATGTGGAAGAGGTGAAACAAAAAACTGCAAAAGCAGTAAAAGTCATCAAAATTGGTGACTTCAAAAACTGTTTTGAGCAGTGGGAAAAACATCCTGATAGGTGCATTGCATCAAATGGAGAGTGCTTTGAAGGTGACAAGTTTAAACACATAAGAATAAATACACAATTTTTTAGAAATAAATTCCATGTTTTTGGGCCCCCCTTCATATGTATTGGGGGTTTATCCATCTTGTAGCATGTATCAGTACTTCATTTGTCTTTATAATGGAGTAATATTTCATTGTATGGTCCTTCTAGCTTTTTAAGGTCTAAATATAGATTATTAATTTTAGACTTTTCTTCTTTTTAACATGGACATTTAGTGCTATAAACTTTCATCTAAGCTCTAATTATTTCCATCATACTAAGGGTTTTCTCTATTCTTTTTTGAATTGAATACATAGATTTTTTTGTATTATTATTATTTTTGATTTTTATAATGTCCTTTAATGTTCTAAGAAAAAGGTAATAGCATGAGGAACATGATAGCTGATCAGACTCAATTGTAATACTTCCTGAAGAATTGAAAGATGATTTTTTCAAGCAAACACTTCAGTCCAACCAGTATATTTCTATCATCTATTGTTGACCAAATGGTTGAGACCAGAATTTCTAAACCTTGGCACTACTGACATTTGATTTGAGCCTGATAATTGCGGGGGTTTTTTTGAGATATAATTGGCTTATAACGTTATATTAGTCTCAAGTGTACAACATAATGATTTGATATTTGTATACATTGCAAAATGCTTGCCACAATATGTTGTGGTGATCTATCACTACACATAGTTATAATTTCTCCTCAGGAGAGCTTTTAAGATTTAGTCTCTTAGCAACTTTCAAGTATACATTACAGTATTATTAACTATGGTCACGAGGTTGTACATTATATCCCAGGACTTATTTATTTTATAACTGGAAATTTGTACCTTTTGACCACTTTCTCCCATTTCACCCCCACCCCCATCCCTCACCTCTGGCAACTAGTAATCTGTTTTCTGTGTCTATAAGTTTGTTTTATTGTTGTTGTTTTGTTTTCAGATTCCATGTATAAGTGAGATCAAACAGTATTTACCTTTCTCTGGCTTATTTCACTTACCATAACATCCTCAAGGACCATCAATGTTCTTACAAGTGGCAAGATTTCCTTCTTTTTTATGGCCAAATAAGATTCCATTTTATATACAGTCAGCCATCTATATCTGCATCCCTGCATTCAACAAACAGCTGGTCAAAAATATTCAAAGAAAGGGTTACATCGTTGCTGATGTGTGTGTACCATGTAGTTAGGCTATGATGCTTGTATCTGTGCTGAAAATACACAGAATTTTTTTCTTGTCATTATTTCCTAATTGATACAGTATAACAACTATATACATTGTGTTAAGTACTTTAAGTAATCTTAGATTTTTTTAATATGAAAAATAGAGACATTTATTGAAGAAGATACAAGGTGCAAGAAACATTATACATAGGATAATGACACCTCAGTCCCCTTTAAAGTAGGCGCCTTGGGACATCACACAGTTCTCCCAATCACCATCAGCTGTCTCATTGTATTTTCTTGAATCTCATTGATGGTCTGAAATCTCTTCCCTTTCAAAATTAATTTTAGTTTGGGAAAAAGCCATCTAGACATGATTTGAAATATGTGAGAAGATGTGTATAGGTTATATGCAAATACTATGCCATTTTATGTAAGGGACTTGCACATCGGTGGAATTTGGTATCCAAAATTGGTCCTGGAACCAATCCACATGGATGCTGAGGAATGATTGTTCATATTACACTTTCTTTCTCCAAGTCATCCATCGATAGACATTTAGGTTGCTTCTATATCTTGGCTATTGTAAATAATGCTGCAGTGAACACGAGAGTGTATGTATCTTTTCAAATTAGTACTTTCATTTCTTTCAGATAAATACAGCAAGTGGAATCTGGATCATATGTAGTTCTATTTTTAATTTTTTGAGGAACCTCCATACTGTTTTCCATAGTGGCTATACTATAAATACATTCATTTAAAGTCTTTTTTGGTATTATACTATAAACATTAAAAGTTAAATATTTTCCTGTAACTGCTGCAATATCCCACAGTCTTGATAATTAGTGTTTTTCATTGTTTTTCATATCCAACTATTACATAATTTCCATTCTGGTGTGTAAAGCTCATTCTCTAGATTTCTTGGGAAGGAATCATAGGAACAATACTTTCTGAGTTACTGCACATAGATTCGTCTGTACCCTTTATAACTAAAGGTTAGTTACTCTGGATAAAAAGTCCTTTGTTCTCACTTGCTTTCCTCGACTATATTAAATATATTAATCCATTTTCTTCTGGGGTAAATTATTTCTATCAACACCTGATGATGATCTAATTTTCTCTTCCTTGTAAGTAATAAGGTCTTTTGGCCAAAATGCTTAAAGGAATTTCCTACCCTCTTTAAAGTCTACTAACTTTACAAAAATGTTTTGGTGTTGGTCACTCTGGCTTATTATTCTGAGGAACACAATGGGCTCTTTCAATATGTATTTTTAAATATTTTAAGAATGTGTTGTGTCAGTCCTGGCCTATTGACAGTGATGCTATTGGCTAGGAATGCCCTCGGCACTTGCCTGGGCCCTTTTGACTGGTGGAAAGCCTCTATGCACGGTTCCTGGACTGGAGCCAGTGTTGTGACTGGAGCAGGCCTGTGGTTCTTATTATGACTGCAGGACACACCTCAGCAAAAATCATCGGGGAACCTTGAAGAACAAGATTGATTACTCACAGACCCAGGAGGGTACAGAGCATGCCAAGGGCCACATAGTAAGGTCATGGCTACGAAGGGAGGGAACACAGACCTGGCTTTATTAGGAACTGAGGGTAGGCTGCTTAGGATTTCAAAGGTTTCTTTATTGGCAAATTTCAAGTATAAGAACATAAATTAGTACATGGGATGGGAAAAGCGGGGACACTCAGGTGGTCAGTATTCTAGATTATCCAGGGTTTTTTAAGGGGAGCTTCATGAGTGAGGGATGCCTGGTTCCTTGTCTAATTGTTTTGCTTGTAGCTGTACGTAACAGCTGACCATGTTTATTCAAGATGGATGGCTTTGAAACGGCTGCCTCAGCAATCAAACAGCTTGGTGTCAGGTACTTACCCTCTAGAAAGTTTTCTTGAAATGTAATTTCTAAGCTTTGTTTCTTCGCTTGGCTTTATTTATTTATTTAGGGATTTCTATTACCTTTATGTTAGATCATCTTTGCTTACTTTGAGTTTATTTTTTTTGAATTCTTTATTAATTTCTTTTTTACTTTAAAAATTGTGCTCCTTTGTATCTTCTATTTTATTCATCCATTCATCTGTCAATGAACACTTCAGTTTTTCCCACATTTTGGCTATCATATTTAATGCTATGAACATAGCTGAACAAATTTGATTCTTTTGGGTATATACCCAGAAGAGGAATTGCTGGATTGTAGTGTAATTTTATGCTTAATTTTTCAACCATTTTTATTGTAATAAAATATACATAACATAAAATTAATAATTTTAATGTTCAATTGTACAGTTGAATGATTTGGTTGCATTAAGTACATTCACATTTGTGTGCAACTGTCACCACCATCCATCTCTAGAAATTCTTCACCTTCCCCAATTTAAATTCTGTATTCACTAAACAATAACTCTCCATTCACCCCTTCCCCAAATCCCCTAGCAATCACCATTCTACTTTCTGTCTCTATGAATTTGACTTTTCTATGTACCTCATATAAGTGAAATCATACATTTATCCTTTTGTTTGGCTTTTCACTCAACATGTTTCCAAGGTTCATCCATGTTATTGCATGTGTCAGAATAGCTTTCCTTTTTAAGCTGAATAATATTCCATTATATGTATATGCCACATTTTAGTTATGCATGTGGGTTGCCTCCACCTTGTGGCTATTGTGAGTAATGTTATTAAAATGTGTATAAATGACTCCCTTTGTTCCCTGCTTTCATTACTTTTGGATATATACCCAGAACTGAAATTGCTAGGTCATATGGTAACTCCAGTTTTTTGATGAATCACCACACCACTTGCCACAGTGGCTGTACCATCTTACATTCTTACCTACATTGCTATGCACAAGGATTCCAATTTCTTCTTTTTTTTTTTAATTTTTAAAAGATTATTTATTTATTTATTTTTAGAGAAAGGGGTAGGGAGGGAGAGAGGGAGAGAAACATCAATGTGTGGTTGCCTCTTACATGTCCCCTGTTGGGGACCTGGTCTGCAAACCCAGGCATGTGCCCTGACTGGGAATTGAACTGACAACTCTTTGGTTCACAGACCAGCATTCAATCCACTGAGCCACACCAGCCAGGGCTGAATTCCGATTTCTTGATAGTCTCACCAACACTCATTATTTTCTTCCTTTTTCTTTCTTTTTTTGGGGGGGGGCAGGGCGGTATGTGATAATAGCTATCTTAAAGGGTGTGAGTTGGAATCCAATTGGGGTTTGGAGTTGCATTTCCCTAACAATTAGTGATGAGCACCTTCTCATGTGCTCATTGGCCACTAGCATATCTTCTTGAGTTGTCTGCACAAACCCTTGATTCATTTTAAAAATCAGGTCTTTGTTGTTGTTTTTGAGTTATGGGGATTTATTTCTGAGCTCTCTATTTCAATTGTCTATGTGTCTGTCTTATGCCAGCACACTATTTTGATTACTGTAGCTTTGGAGTAAGTTTTGGAATAAGGACGTGTAACACCTCCATTGTTATTCTTTTTCAAGATTATTTTGGCTATTTAGGATCCCTTGAGATTCCATATTAATTTTAGGATGGATTTTTCTATTTCTGCAGAAAAACATTGTTGGGACTTTGATAGGGATATTTTTCCATCCTTTCACTTTCAAGCTGTGCATGTCTTTAGGTCTAAAGTGAGTCTCTTGTAAACATATACTCAGGTCGTGTCTTTCATCCATGATGTGACTTTAAGTCTTTTGATTGGGGAGTTTAATCCATTTGCATTTAAAGTAATCACTGATAGGGATGGGCTTATTTTTACCGTTTTATTTTCTTTATGTCTTACACCTTTTTTTTGTCCCTCATTTTCTTCATTACTGCCGTCCTTTGAGTTTAGTTGATTTTTTGTAATGACATGTTTTATTCCCTTTTCCGTTGTATATATAGATAATTCATAGTTACTATGGGGATTACATATAACATCTGAAAGTTATAATAATCTAAGATGATAGCAGCTTCAACTGAACAGAAAAACTCTACTCATTTACAGCTACACTTGCCTTTGTTAGTGAAGTCACAAATTATATCTTTGTATATTGTGTACCCATTAACACAGATTTATAATTTTTTATGTATTTGTCTTTTAAATCATATAGAAAAAAGTGGAGTTGCAAATCAAAATTACAATATTGATTCTTCTGTTGTCCATATATCTACCTTTATATAGCTCTTTATATTTTGATTTGGCTGGAAGTCAATGACTAGTGTCCTTTCCACCTGAAGCATTTCTTATACAGCAGGTCTAGCAGTAATGAACTCCCTCAGCTTTGTTTAGCTGGGAATGTCTCAAGCTCACCCTCATTTTTATAGGCCACGTGCTAGATTACAGAATTCTCGATTGACATAATTTTTTCTTTCAGTACTTTAAATGTGTTATCTTACTGTCTTCTGGCATCCTAGGCTTTGGCTAAGAAAACCACTGATAATTTTATTCAGGATTCCTTGTATATGGCAATTTTCTCTTGCTGCTTTCAAGAGTTTGATTATAATGCGTCTCATTGTTTTCTTTAAGTTCATCCTACTTGGAATTCCTTAAGTTTTGGGATTTGTAGATCCAAGACTTCAAATTGGGGAAATTATTGACTGTTATTTTTCAAATGATTTCTCAGCCACTATCTTTCTCAGGGATTCATAGAACACACACTGAGCTGCTTGATGGTTCTGTGCACTTTTCTTCATTCTCTCTGTTCCTCAGGCTTGTTATTTTAAATACCTGATTTATCGCTGATTTATTCTTTTGCCTATTCAAACCTGCTGTTGAACCCCTCTAATAAATTCTTCAATTCACTTATTGTATGTTTCAGTTCCAGAATTTTTGTTTGGTTCTTTTGAATTTTTATTCTGTTGATATTCTCATTTTATTCATGTAACATTTTTCTCACTCCTTTTAGTTCTTGGTCCATATTTCCCTTTAGCTCTTTGAGCATATTTAAGACAGGTGTTTTAAAGTCCTTGTTTAGTATACCCAGTGTCTGTGTTTCTTCAGGAATGTTTTTCTTTTCCCCACATTGTTTTTCCTCCCTTTGAATGGCCCATGTTTTCCTATTTCTTTGTAATTTTCCTTTTTGGTTGAAATGTAAGTATTTGAATAAGCCAGATTCTTTTCCAGTCTTTGCAGACTGACTCCATGCCACAGTCTGCAGTAATTGGGTCATGTTTCCATCCTTGGAGTTAGCTTGCGGTGGTAGCTTAAGGTCTTGTCTTGGCATGCGTCTTGTCCTACCTTGCCTTTGTCCTTTTTTGATTTCCCCATATACATGGCTGCTTTTAAATCTTACTTTCCTAAAAGTCTGGCCCCAACAGAAAGACTGTTTCTAAGTCTTTCTACTGTATTCCACTACCTGTAACCTCTTGCCTTCCGCATCTGCACGTCTGCATTCCTCCTGAAGCTTTAACAAGGGTCTGGTGCTTCCTAGGGCTGTTCCTAATTATACACTTTTCCCTACCAGAGCTCTCAGGTGGAACAGGCCAGTCCTTCAGGCAGCTTCCAGACTAGAACATTACAAACAGGGTCTGTTCTGCTCCCTCTGGTTCAAGAAAGGGAATACATATTGGGCAGCTACTTCTTCCAAACTGTGCTGCACCGATTGGGGGCACGGCGAGGGATATTTAAAAATACCATGAAAATTCCTACAATTTTGAACGTGGTTTTTATTTGATTGGGTCTTCATTTAGTTGCTTCACTTTGGCTGTTTTCCAGATCTCTATAGTTATTTTACCCCAGCTATAGTTGTTAGTTTCATGTTTCCATGGAGGAACAAGGGCCTGGAGTTTCCTAGTCTAATATCTTACTCTAGAACTTCTGTTCTTAAATATGTCTTATACTAGCCAGAACTAGTCATATTAAGTTGTCTTAGAACTACCAGAAGTGTTGATCCAAATCTCTCCCCTTAAGGACAAAATGCTAAAATGTAAACATGTTGATTCCTTTAAACATTTAAAGAGTGAAATAATTATTCTGAATTACCTTTCCCATTATGCTCAGACATATGAAGTCTACTTTTTCTGCCCCAGCCAAGATCCAAACCATGTATATGAAACTCCCTTAGTGCTCTCAGAAATGTAGAATCAAACACTTTGTACTGTTTTAGAGCAGTGCTATTTAAAGCTGGTTGTCAATGAGATAAAGAGCTTATACCACAATGCAAATAACACACTGCTTCCCTCCTCATGAAAATCTTACTATGAAAAAGCTAACTGAACAAAACCATGTATTTACTGATGTAGTTTACTTAGATTTTGATGCAACCTATTTATCTCATTGTGGGCCAATAAGGCCCATGCCAGCTCTTCTGCAAACCAAGTAGCACTGTTTCAGAACACTTTTAATTATTTCCTTATTTTTAACTCCCCAGACCCTCTTTCCCTATAGCTGAGTAAGTAAAAAGGAAATATAGGAAAAACAACATTGTTTATTTTTAATAAGGACTACTTTTTTCCATCTCATATAAAAATCTGAGAGGTGTTTCATGTCACAGAACCCTAATGTTTTTGCCTTTTAAATATAAAATAAAAACAGAATAGGAACTAAATTCAACAACTATGTTATTTCATCTATCGGTTAACAACTATAAGGTTTCATTATACAAGTATCAAAGAATAAGATTAATATGTTATTAGAAGTTAACCATTATGTAGCTATTTACATAGCATGATTTAACACCTGATATATCCAGACCTACATAAAACCTACATTGCTATGGGGTTTTTTACATTTACGGCTTTAAAGTAGATATTACAATAATAATTCTGGCTCTCTGTAGACTTAAAAATAAGTGAATGCCTTTTACAGAAAAGGTCGACTCAATATACAATTCATCATCCTAAAAAGCCCTGAAATGTAAAAGAACACATCACTGTGTATGTTCTATTTACAGTGTTCTTTTCTGAATCCTTTAAGGTACTTAGCCTAAAACATATTTGTGTTAGAAATAAGCCTCTTAGGAAATTGGAACAAGTAACAAAATCTAAGGATTTTTTCCCCAGATTTTAAAGCTTATCTTATCTGCGATTATCTTGCTTTGTAAACTAATTTCAACAGGATAGTGCTGCAGTGGGAATTCAACAGGCCTCCAAAGAGCTGACAATGATGACTTCTACTTCTGTTTGTTCTTTTATTTAAAATCTGCTTTTACATTTGATAAGACTGCCTTACTTTTAATGTTTTTATTAGTTTTCCTGCATCAAAATGTATATTTAAGCGAAGGTTACATTCACACAGAAAGTAAATTACAGTCCTCAAATAAAAGTTAATAAAGCAAGCAGCCAAGAACTTTACTGGTACACTTCATTTTGCAAAACTCATCAGTGTGGTGGCTTAATACTGAAGGACTTTAAGAGGATATGAGTATGAAATCCATTTCTTGATAAATCTGATTATTTTGTATTCTCTAGTGTTAATGCATTCCTTTTTCTCTAAGTTATTTAATAGTGTTCCTTCTAAAACACCAACTTTCACCATAGTGAAAAGTGCTGCCAAGGAAGACATCAGTTCTTGTGTTGCTAGTTATATAGGTAGAGATATTTTCATTCTGTTTTCTCCTAGCAATCTCTGTTTTGTAATTGTTTATTCTGTCTCAAGTGATTTATAGTTATTTAATCACGATTGGGTTCTTTTGGTATGGTACTGTAAATTTCTTTGACTGGCAGGGATCCACTCATTCAATTGTTTTGCCAATGGGGCTCTGCAAATAAGTTCATTTTTCAGGCAGATGGACTTAAGTGCCTATTGGTATAGTTTACATATCACCAGTTAACACGCGGCTATGTAAGGATATCTGCATTCTTCTCAGCAGCAATAAGATCACACATGCACACACACACTTACATATTATTTATATGTTTTTACTGCTTATATCAACTCTTCTCAATCCTCTTATGCTGTAATAACCTTTTTATTACATTTTCAACAAAGTAGATGGTTGATTATTCCTTTCATCACTTCATTTACCATTTAGTTTTCCTAAAAATGCTAAAGTCATTAAATTTTTAGAAAAGTCTACTAGGTTATTATAAAGTGGCAACATTTACTTAGCCTTGCTGTTTGAGTTTTCTCGTGGATACTTCAGTTAACTGCATGCTTAAAGTTAGTGAATGACAGGCTCTTAAGAGTTGGTGAGGAAACCAGTTCCACATTGTCCATGATAGCCCTCATTTAAAGTTCACCATTAAGCAAAACAAAACAAAAAAAGGTGTGCAGTGACCCCTGGACCCAAAGCTTTATACTGGAGTTTTCTCCTTTTCATTTGGAAAGAAAAATGCTGGGTAATTATGAAACTTGGGATGGTTCTGTAAGATCTAAAACAGAAAAGGGTTTATCAATCCCTATATGGGGTTTGCGGTTGAATATAACAAGAAAATCTGTAAGATTATGGAATGTTATTTCCTTCTGAAACAGATATTTCTATTCTACTTGCTAAAATGCATATAGCAATAAATATCGGTTTGTGTCTATGAACCCCCATTTTATTTCTATACTTTTAAATTAACATTGCTTCCTTCAAAGAAAGGTTTGTTAAAAAATCACCTAAGGCCACTAAATTTGACTAAGGTACTGAGCTTAATTCTCAGTACTATAAGAAAAAATTTTAAGTATATTTTATTGATTATGCTATTACAGTTGCCCCATTTTTTCTTTTCTTTATCCCCCAGCCCCTCCCCCCGCCCTGCCACCCTAGTTCATATCCATGTGCCATACATATAAGTTCTTTGGCTTCTCCCTTTCCTATACGATTCTTAACCTCTCCCTATTTTGTATCTACAATTTATGCTTCCTATTCCCTGTACCCCGTCCCCATTCTTCCCCCACCCCCTCCCTGCTGATAACCCTCCATGTGATCTCCATTTCTGTGATTCTGTTCCTGTTCTAGTTGTTTGCTTAGTTTTTGTTTTTTTAGGTTCAGTTGTTGATAGTTGTCATTTTACTGTTCATAGTTTTGATCTTTTTCTTAGATAAGTCCCTTTAGCATTTCATATAATTAGGGCTTGGTGATAATGAACTCCTTTATCTTATCTGGGAAGCACTTTATCTGCCCTTCCATTCTAAATGATAGTTTTGCTGAATAGAGTAATCTTGGATGTAGGCCCTTGCCTTTTATGACTTTGAATACTTCTTTCCAGCACCTTCTTGCCTGTAACTTTTCTTTTGAGAAATAAGCCGATAGTCTTATGGGAACTCCTTAGTAGTTAACTCTCTCCTTTTCTCTTGCTGCTTTGAAGATTCTCTTCTTATCTTTAATCTTGGGTAATGTAATTGTGATGTACCTTGGTGTGTGCTTCCTTGGGTCCAACTTCTTTGGGACTCTCTGAGCTTCCTGGACTTCCTGGGAGTCTGTTTCCTTCACCGGATTGGAGAAATTCTCCATTATTTTTTCAAGTAAGTTTTCAATGCCTTGCTCATTCTCTTCTCCTTCTGACACCCCTATGATTCGGATGTTGGAATGTTTAAAGTTGTCCCAGAGGTTCCTCAGTCTCCCCTCATTTTTTTGAATTCTTGTTTCTTCTGTTCTGGTCGAATGTTTATTTCTTCCTTCTGTTCCAACTTGTTGATTTGAGTCCCAGTTTCCTTCCCTTCACTGTTGGTTCCCTGTATATTTTGCTTCACTTCTTCCTTTATTTTGAGACCATACTCAACCTTTTCTGTGACCAACCTGATTACCAGTGTTTTGAACTCTGCATCTGATAGGTCAGCTATCTCCTTGTCACTTAGTTCTTTTTCTGGAGTTTTGATCTGTTCTTTCATTTTGGCTATATTTCTTTGTCTAGGCACACCTGTTACATTGGGAAGAGGCAGGGCCTAAGGTAGTCGACAGGGTAGGGCAACCCACGTCACTGCCTTGTGGCACCGTATGTAGGGGATGGGTCATGAGGGAACAATGCCGCTTGCTCTGCTCTTGCCCCACTTTCAGTCACTTCCCCAGCTACCCACAAGTGATTGAGCCCTTTCAGGTGCTGCCCTGTGCTGATTCCTGGGTGGGAGGACTTGTGTACATTCTAGGATCCCACGGGCCCCTCCAACAGACTTTTCTTTGGGACTGGGAGTTTCTCCTGCCACTGCAACCCCTACAGGTTTTTACAGTCAGAGGCTCTGATGCTTGTTTCTCCACACTGGAACCATGGTTTGTGAGGTCTCACTCCCCAGTTGTTCTTCCATTTTACCTGCATGCAAATGTGGAACCACCTGGTCTGTCAGCTGCAGCCTTGCCGCAAGTCCTCTATGCCCTGGCTTCCCATCTCCGCCCCTCCTACCAGCCTGGATGAATGTTTCTACTTTAACTCCTTGGCTGTCAGACTTTCATACAGTACGATTTTCTGGCAGTTCTGGTTGTTTTTAAATTGGTTATTCTTCTTTTGGTTGTGTGAGGAAGTGAAGTGTTATCTACCTACGCCTTCATCTTGGCCGGAACACAATTCTCAATATTTCTTACTAAAATAGTTGTGGTAGAAGAAAAGGGTAGCTGAGAAAAGGAACCACTGATTTCTTTTAATCTTCTTTCCCAGAGAATTAATCAAGTTCTTTCTTAAATATTTAAATACTGCATAAAGGATAAAGAGCCCTTGTATGAACTAGGATTCACCATAAGAAATGTAAAAAGTTAGCTCAAGGGTCACTAACATACTTGATTAGGTTCACAGTTTTCTACTACCACACCATATTTTAAAATATTTTTAAAAATCTTATTGTAATAACCCCGTAACTATAGAGGAAAGTTGTAGAGCTCCCTCTGAAACATATTTTGACTGATTAAACAGCTGACAGTTCAGAAAGCCTAAATTTTTCTTCCATAAAAATGAGATATTAAGAGTAAATGAAAACCAAGAGGATAAACCGTAACATAAATAGAAATAACCTATTATCACTATAGCGTGTATTCACACAGAAACGTGAAAAATACCACACAGAAAACAAACATTTTTTTAAAAGATTTAAGATCATAAATAGGTCATTGTTGTCACAACACATTTCAGAATTGAAAAAACAAACATTTTGGCTTTTTAGGAAAAAGACTTTGTTTAAAAAAAAATCAATTTCCTCATCATTGAAAGGACTTGTACATTTTTAAATTTCCAGTCTTCTAAGGCACGATATTTATTTAATCAGAATGCCAGTATCATCATCCTGCTGTAGCAAGAATGAGGCAAGGTATTAGCACTAATAAAAACAAAATTTTATGGACAAAATCATCAGCCATTTAAGAAAAAGGACAAAGAAACAGACCAAGTGATGATCGTTTTAGTTGAGAACCCCAGTGTTGTTATGTAGAACTGTTAAAATTGTTTAAAAATCAAACTATTTTACCTCAAACAGATTTAATTCACCACAAAGAAGCTATGAGAGAAAAAAGGGGCTGGTTAAAAAAAAAAGTATACTTTCTTTAAAATGGACTTGGGAGGAAAAAAAAACTTAGAAAAGTATATGGAAGGGTAAACATTGCATGGAACCCAGATTAGAGGCCTAGTTTATTCCTAGTCTTCAGGCAGATGGAGAAAAGAAGACATTCTAGCCTACCACCCACCAACTGAGATGTACTGATTTACTATAATCAGATGCTGAAAGTATATTTTTTTATCTAACCAAGTTCTTTAAAATGTAACAAATGTAAAAATTCCTCAATTTTAAGTCTGCCTTGATCTGTCCTCTGGGATATCAACTGAACTTTAAGGTTTTGTATGTACAGTGTGGTGATTTAGTATTACTTTTAAAAGAAAAAAAATCCACAAAGTTAGTGATTGTCCACAGATGAAACATGGGATGAGGTTCATAACGGAATCAACCACGGAGTGTTATGTTAGACAACTGTAAACTCTTAAAAGTTAAGACTGGGAACTGTGTGTATCAGACACATCTGAGTACAAAAGGAGAGGAAGAGAAGCTCAGTTGTCATTCCAATTCTGACAAGGTGCACGGTCTTCGAAATTCTTGTCCACGTTCATGGAGCCATTTATTGGATACTGTGAGAGAACAAAATATATTAATGCACTGGTAAGAACTAGGTCTTTAATAAAGTTTTTCTATGGGCTAAAAGTTCAAGACCAAAACCAGATAAAGGCAGGTGTTACTTAGGCAGTCTTTTAAATACTTCACTAAATGTTGGAAACACAGATTTTAGATATATGTATGTATATTTGAGAGTCTATGTCTGTAAATTTCCTAAAGTCTCTAATGTTCAATGTAAGGCTTGAAATGAAACATAAATGAAATTAAAATGTAGGTACAGATAGCTTTTACCTATAGTTAAACAGTTTTACTTATTTGCAAAATACCTTTGTACCTCTAATACAAAGACATTTTAAAAATGAACACAAAGTCTTCACTCTAAAGGAGCAAATCTATGATCAGTCGCTACTATTAAGTGTTCCTTATTTCCTTGGTTCCATGATACTGTTTTCTAATGTAACCCCGAAGGAATTAATTTCCTATTCCTTCTTCTGTATCTGAGAACCTAATCAATACTATCAGCATGCACAAAATATCTGAACTGGGACCCCTAGTAACTATTAACTACGCTTTTACCTTTCTCAACTCCTGTATCCAATCTTTTAGTCATCAAACCTGGTCAACTGTCTTTACATCTGCTGAATCTGTTCTTTGCTGTCCAACCTTTTTGCTGCTTCCTTAGTTCATGCTTTCATCATCGCCCACTCAGACAATGGACAATCTTCCTAAACTGATCTCTCCTCCAGTAGCCTCTCTTCATTCTAGTCCAGTGGTTCTCAAACATAATCATCAGGGAAGATTTTAAAAGTCCTGATAATCAGGTATTACTCCTTAATCTTCCTATGTCCAACACAGTAGCTACTACACATATGTGGCTACTGGACACTTGAAATGTGGCTAGTGACACGTATTAAATTGGATATATGGGTTAAATAACAGATGTTAAAGTAACTGCATCTGTTTCTATTTTTTTTTTTTTAATGTGGCAAATCCTATACTTTATGACCTTGACAATGAGTGAGTGCCTCTCTCGTCTCGTAATAGTCCTAGACTTGTTTCCTAACATGCCTGGAAAACTACTGCTCTATCTTCAAAACCAAATTTTAAAATAGGCTTTGAAGAAGCCTCCCCAAACGTAAGAAGCTATCATCTTCTGTTTTCATCTTTGTATTAGTATGTGCTACACTATAAATTATCCATTAGTATGTCCCAATCAGAAACAGCTGTGAACCCATTAAGGGGAAGATACTATCTTATTTAACTGAGTCAATTAATGAGTCTTAGAATAACAAGTGGAAATAAAATTTGTCATCAAAATTCTGATCTGTTAAATGCAAATTTACATTAAGATGAGAAACCTGCTTGATTCAATCTTTATTCTATGTTAAAGTCATAGCAGGCAAATCTGTTGAAACTTTTGTTTTTCTATTTTTTATAATGTAGATAATTTCAAATTATGAAACAAAAAACACAAATTCTATTCAGAGAATACAGAAAATATTTACCCCATTTGTTTCCAACTAGCACTGGACATGCTGCATGCCGTGTACTATAATCTCCTTCTCCACTGGCAAATAGGTTATACCAGAAAACAGCAGTTCCCTGTGGAGAACAATGCAAAATTATCCCCAAATAAAATATCAGGTTATAAGTTTTTACAGTAAATTTTTCTCTTCTCCTATGAAAGTAGTCCTCTATGGCAGCTATATCTTCCTCTAATATAATTCTGAAAATATGATCGTCATTTACAAAATTTTGGTGACCACATAAAACATTACTACAAAGTTGCTTGACAAAAAAGGATACTTACCAAAACAATTCTTACAATGGCAGGATGGAGAGGGAAACATCACATAACACCCATTTTAGACATGAAAACTTTTAAGTACTAATCCTTGGTTCATTACCTCAAGGTACTCATAGTAAATTGTGCCATAAAAATATCTATAGTTTTACCTAAAGATAATATAGTCCTTAAGTATACTACCTTTAAAATTGTAAACCATTAATTAGACTAGGAAATAAAGGTGCATCTCTTCCTTAGGGGAAAAAAAATAAAGAGACACAAAAAATTAAAATAACAAAGTTTACCTTTTTGGGCCAAACACTAGCTCCTACTTCAGGAAACACAGTGGCTCCTCCAGCTAACACATCGCTCATCTATAAGAGGTAAGAGAACATCACCATAAGTGCTGGTAGAAAGACGTTAAACTGAACACCAGAATGAGAACATCTGGAATTCTACTTACATAGATGGGTTTGTGACTGCTACTCAGTGTTTAAAAAAACAGAAGATGCTGTTTAGAGTTACATACTCAAGTAAAATAGTACATATATAAAGTAAAGGAATTATAAAAGTCAGGAAGGGAGATGGGAAAATAATTTGGGATAGGCACACTTCACTTATAGCCAAAGATAAAAAGATGACTTAAAACTGATAAGTAACATAGGGTATAAATATTTATTTTACTCTACTAGAAGACAATCTCCATGGGGGCAGAAATTTTCATACATTTTGTTCATTGCTGAGCTTTATTTTTTTCAATATATTTTATTGATTATGCTACTACAGCTGTCCCATTTTTTTCTTCCTTTATTCCCCTCTGCCCTGCACCCCCCTCCCACCACCATTTGCCCCCTTAGTTCAGGTCCATGGGTTGTACATATAAGTTCTTTGGTTTCTCCCTTTCCTATACTGTTCTTAACCTCCCCTGTCTATTTTGTGCCTACCCATCATGCTTCTTATTCCCTGTATCTTTCCCTCCATTCTCCACCCTCCCCCTTCCCACTGATAACCCTCCATGTGATCTCCATTTCTGTGATTCTGTTCCTGTGCTAGCTGTTTCCTTAGTTTGTTTTTGTTTTGTTTAGGTTCAGTTGTTGATAGTTGTGTTTGTCATCATTTTACGGTTTTTAGTTTTGATCATCATCTTATTTCTCAGATAAGTCCCTTTAACATTTCATATAATAAGGGCTTGGTGATGATGAACTCCTTTAACTTTACTTTAGCTGGGAAGCACTTTATCTGCCCTTCCATTCTAAATGATAGTTTTGCTGGACAGGGTAATCTTGAATGTAGGTTCCCGGCTTTCATGACTTAGAACTTTTCTTTCCAGCACCTTCTTGCCTGCAAGATTTCTTCTGAGAAATCAGCTGACAGTCTTACAGGAACTCCTTTGTAGGCAACTGTCTCCTTTTCTCTTACTGCTTTTACAAGATTCTCTCCTTATCTTTAATCTTGTGTAATGTCATTGTGATGTACCTTGGTGTGTGCTTCCTTGGGTCCAACTTCTTTGGGACTCTCTGAGTTTCCTGGGCTTCCTGGAAGTCTATTTCCTTTGCCAGATTCGGGAAATTCTCCATTATTTTTTCAAATAAGTTTTCAATGCCTTGCTCTTCCTTTTCTCCTTCTGGCAGCCCTGTGATTCAGACGCTGGAACATTGTCCCAGAGGTTCCTCAGCCTCCCCTCATTTTTTTGAATTCTTGTTTCTTCATTCTGTTCTGGTTGAATGTTTATTTCTTCTTTCTACTCCAAATCATTGATTTGAGTCCCAGTTTCCTTCCCTTCACTGTTGGTTCCCTGTATATTTTGCTTTATTTCATTTCACAAAAACTTCACTTTTTCCCCCATTTTGTGACCACACTCCGCCATTTCTGTGAGCATCCAGATTACCAGTGTTTTGAACTCTGCATCTCTTAGGTTGGCTACCTCTTCATCGCTTAGTTCTTTTTCTGGAGCTTTGATCTCTTCTTTTGTTTAGGCCATAGCTTTTTGTCTCAGCACACCTGTTTATTCACTGCTCAGCTTTAGCGCCTAGAACAGTCTCTCAAGAATAGCAGTTGCTCAGTAAATTAATTTTTTTTAAAGATTTTATTTATTTTTATAGAGGGGAATGAAGGGAGAAAGGGAGAGAAACATCAGTGTATGGTTGCTCCTCAAGCGCCCCCTGGTGGAGATCTGGCCCGCAACCCAGGCATGTGTGCTGACTGGGAATCGAACCGGCAACCCTTTGGTTCACAGACCGATGCTCAATCCACTGAGCTACACCAGCCAGGGCTTAGTAATTAATTTAGATAAAATAGAAATAAAAGAAAAAATAAAGTAAAATCAGTTTTGTCATTTCTTATAGTGGAGAATTAACACATATTAACTAAGAAGTAGAAGATTAAAAGGTTATATAAAGTTAGAGTCTTAAGGGTAACCTAGAATTCAAACATAAATGTTCTAAATTAACTGAAGGAGCCCATGCACAAAACATGGCAAAGGAAACAAATCATATTGTGAAGATTTTTTCAAAAACAACATAAACAGAATGTATAGACAGATGAAGACTGCTGTATCACAATGCAAAACCCAACTATACATTATATCTGAGTCACATCTAAAACAAGTGAGTTAAAAACACTGAAAACAGAAAAGATTTGCCAGGTAAATGCTACACCAAAGAAAACAGTTTGATCTTAATATCAGACACAGTCTAAATCAAGGTAAAAAAAAGCATTAAGTGAGATAAAGATGGGCATTTACCACGAAAAATATATAATCAATAACAAAGGGCTAACAGCTCTTAACAAGTAACAGCAATGAAACAAGTTTTAGAGAAATTAAGAAGTTGTGCTACGCGGCCCAACTAGCAATAGCATTTAAATAATGGGGGTGAAATGAGTATTAATCTAATCAAGATTTATATAATTAGAAGGGGTATAGTACTTAAATAATCTAACATAATCTAATAGTCAAATAATCTAATATATATAAAAATTGGAGCAAATAACATAGATCATTATATTCATAAAAGCAAAGAAACATGAGAAGAAACAAATACAGCCAAAAACATCTGAGAAGGTACTCAACCTCTCTAATCAGAGAAATACAAATTAAAACCACAATAACTGCCAACCTGATCAATGAAACATCAAAAGGTTTGACAAATACATCACATTTAAAGGTGGGATGTAAAATGGTACAATCTATGAAGAGTTCATCTCTAAAAGGTGTAAAAGACTCACAGCATAAATTTTGTATAATGTATTAGCTTCTCTCCTGGTTTTCCCTTTGCCATAATTTGCTCATTTTAAATTCATCTTATAAGTCTTAAATCCTTTTTAATTCTAAATCCTTTCTTCTTTTTTGCATTTAAAAAAAATTTTAAGTATATTTTATTGATTATGCTATTACTGTTGTCCCAATTTCTTTTATTCCCTTTATTCCATTCCATGCTGCACACCCCCTCCCCACCAGCATTTTCCTACTCTTAGTTGTCCATGGGTTGTTCATGGAAGTTCTTAGACTTCTCCATTTCCTATACTATTCTTAACCTCCCCGTCTATTTTGTACCTATCATTTATGCTTCTTATTCCTAGTACTTCCCCCCCCGCCGATAACCCTCCATGTGATGTCCATTTCTGTGATTCTGTTCCTGTTCTGGTTGTTTGCTTAGTTTGTTTGTTTGTTTGTAGGTTCCGTTGTTGATAGTTGTGAGTTTGTCATTTTACTGTTCATTGTTTTGATCATCTTCTTTTTCTTAGATAAGTCCCTTTAACGTTTAATATAATAAGGGCTTGGTCATGATGAACTCCTTCAACTTGACCTTACCTGGGAAGCACTTGATCTGCCCTTCCATTCTAAATGATAGCTTTGCTGAATAGAGTAATCTTGGATGTAGGTCCTTGCCTTTTATGACTCATGTTGCTGCGCTGTAACGCTGTATGTGAGGGAGGGGTCAGGGAGGTAACATTGCTGCTTGCTTAGCTCTTGGTCAGCTTGCAGTCACATCCCCCATTATCCACAAGCAAATTGGGTCCTTCTGGTGCTGATTCCCAGGTGGGTGGGTTTGTATATGTTCTAGAATCCTGTGGGTCTCTCCAATGAACTCTCTTGTGAAGCTGAGATTTTCTCCTGCTGCTACCGATGCTCACAGGGCTGGTTTTTACAGCCAGAGGTTTCAAGGCTTTCTTTTCTATGCTGGAACCCTGTGTTGTGTGGTCTGTCTCGCATCCCAGTTGCTCCTTCCAGTTTTTCTGCACGCAGGTATGGGACTGCCTGGCCTGGCCTTCCAGCTGCTACCTTGCCACACGTCCTCTCCACCGCCGCCGCCAATCTCTGCCCCTCCTACCAGTCTGGGTGAATGTTTCTTCTTTAATTCCTTGGTTGTCAGATTTCCATACAGTTTGATTTTCTGGCAGTTCTGGTTTTTTTTTTTTAAATTTGTTGTTGTCCTTCTTTTTGTTGTGTGAGGAGAAAAAGTGTATCTACCTATGGCTCCATCTTGGCCAGAAGCCCTAAAGAATCCTAAATCCTTTTTTCATGGTACCTCAAATCTTTTTTCATTCCTATGGAATCTTAGATATTTTTATTTCCAAAAAGATAGCATTCCATAGGTGAGATGGATGGAAACAGGAGGGAAAGAGATAAGCAGGGACAGTAGGAGGGAGAGAAGGATGGGATGGATACAGGGAGCAAGAAGAAAGAAAATAGATATTTTAGTAGGGAGTGAGATATAACAGATAACAAAAAGAGATGACATTTTATATAACCCAAATGGGGGTAGGGGATGGAAAGTCTGAGGAAACAAGCAAAAGTAAGTCTAGATATAAAACGACTTTTTAAGTTAATAAAGATTACAGCATTGCAGGAGATTATATTTTCCAATTATAACCCAATATATCCTGTCTTACATGCTCTTTTTCACATGAGATTGACCTTCTTGAGTGGTAAGATCTCTGTCCCCTCTCTTTGAACCCTGGCAGATCTTTGTAATTGCCTTTATTAATAAAATACAGCAGGAGTGACATTATTTGACTTATGAGGGTAAGTACTGAAAGTTCCCTGCAATTCTGCTTTGTTTCTCAGGGGGACACTTGCTCTTGCAATACGGTCACCATGTGTGAAGATGCCCAAGCCACACGCAAGTATTCTGGCCAAGAGCCAGCCTCAGTGTCAGCCTTTAAGATGGACCCTAGCGCTAGTCATCACCTGACTGCAAATGCATGAGAGATCCAGAAGAACCATGAGTGAAGCCCAGTAAACGTCACAGTCATGAAAGATAAAAATATTTTAAACCATTCAGTTTTGGGGTGATTTGTTATGCAGCAATAGTTAACTAAGGCAAAGGTTATAATCAAATCTTAATTTTTTCTGTACGTATGAATATACACTTAAATTTTAAAATAAAATTCACACTATTTTGAAACTTTGTGAGAAACAACATGAGAACGGTTTTCCCTGATGGGCTTCTAGGGTGTTGTAATGTGCTACTTCTTGATCTGGATGCTGATTACAACAGATTATTATTTCTATATACATAATAATTTATATACTTTTGATATATCAATAAAAGTTCAAAACTATAAAAATAATGTATTTCTGCAGCAGTCATCTAACTGCAAGTATGTAAATTCATACAAGCATACATAGATGCTTATATACACACAGATGACCAAAAAGTCCATACTATAAAATATCAACAATGACTGTCTCCAAGTGGTGAGACCATCAGTAATTTTAACTTTCTTCTTCAGGTTGTTAGAGTACAACTAAAAGTTACAATTGAAAAAAAATTCTTAACTCCCTTTACTAAGCTATAAAAGCTGTAACTAGGATGATAAATATAAGAGCAAACATCTGAACACCTCAAAATAAATGAGTTTTATGTGATCAAATCCCAACTTAAAATAAAAATTCTGGCTATAACTTACATAAAACAGCCACGTAGCAATTCTATTTCCTGTCCCCAGCTCTTTGAAAGCATCTGGCTCATCTTTCTGTAAATAAAACACAACTAATTCAATGGTGTAAAATTCAGTAGTGCAAGTTCTCCAGTGGCAACTAAACATCGTTAATATGCTGAAGAGTATGCCAAAAACAACCCCAAAAATGTTCTTTTATAATACCCAGTGAACTATGTGCAGCAGGCATTCAAATATACTTCTTGGTTGTTGGTTCAGCTTGTACACTCATTACTTTTGATGAGGCCACTGGAGGGGAAAGAAACCTAGATTTATTAAGGTAAATAAATACTAACAATAGTTAGTATTCACAGGTTATTTAAAAAATTAACATCTGCACCTTTAGCTTCCTCCCCCGACCCCAAAAAGAAGATATGAGAGTCTCTTAGCTATATTCATGAAGTCTGTTCTCAGTGAGTAAAAAGTTTACCTTGAGATTTACTTTGAATTCATGATCCATTCAAATGTTTACTATTGCTATGATTTTCTTTTGGACAGTCAGCACTTTATTAATCTGGCTGGGGAATTCATATCTGGTTATTTAAATATAAATTAAAATATAATTTAGTCTCTTGGTATTTATCCCAGAAAAGTGAAAATGTATTTTCCAGACAGAAATTTACATACTTATTTATTTGTAATAGTCCACAACTGGAAAGTACCCTAACATCTGCCAGGGGGTGAATGACTAAAAAAACTGTGATACATTCATACTATCGAATACTACTCAGCAATAAAAAGGAACACAGTATCGATACTTTCTGTAAGACTTGAATAAACCTTAAGAGAATTTTGCTGAGTGAAATCTCAAAAGGATACACATTGTATATAATATTCATATAACATTTGAGAAATAACAATTATAGGGAAGAACGGATTAGTGGTACCAGCAGTGAGGGAACGGAGGCAGAAGGGTTTGTGAAGCTACAGAGCATTACTGCAAGGGAGTCTTGTAGTGATGGTGTGGTTATGTATCTTGACTATAGTGGTAATTACACAAAGCTACTATGTAATAGCACTCCAAAGACACTCTCACACACACATCAGTGCAAGTATAACTGCTGAAATATGAATCAGCTCTGTGGCTTGTGCCAATGCCAACCTTGGCTTTGACAGTGTACTATAATGATACAAGAGTGAAGGGGCATGCATGAAGCTCTCTGTACATTTCTTTGCAATTTCATAGGAATCTATAATTATTTCAAAATAAAACGCTAAGAAAAAAAATTACACTAATATAAAGACTTGAACTGTAAGTCTTTCCCATCATCCAAGACCCTCAGACATTTTTCAATAATCGAAAAATAGAAAAAAAAGAAACTAAAAATATATTCTTTGCTGGCCTACACAGAAAGAGTCTAAGATTGTAAGATTAAGACAGTCAACAGTTATAACACAATATATAGACTGTACTTTCTTTCAAAAGAATATACCCTTATTTAAAAATGGTAACAGATCGAGAAGTTTATTAAAACACCTGGCACATTCTTTAAATTCACATAATTACAAATTAAAGCTTAAATAAAGATTTGGTAATGCCATACTTTTTAGCTCAGTATGTTAAATCAAAAAGGTCCAATATTTATCAACCTTAAGCAAGAGTACTAGCTTTTTGCAAATTGCTTTGATATTATTTATTCTCCAGTCTCTTTTGTATCTATTTTATATATTTATCATCCTGTCTCTCAAAATATATTCTTGTAATTTCTTCAGTTTTATTGGCCAATTCATTTATTCACCTCAGCTGTCTCTAATCTGTTTTACTTATCCACTAAATTTTAAATTCCAACAATTACTTTTTTCAACTAGAACTTCTATTTATTTTTAAATGTTAAATCATTTTGAGTTTATTAATTTTATCCTTTTATTTTTTAACATATTATATAGTTATTTTATATTCTGCATCTGATGATTCAAGTACCTAACATCCTAGAGGCATCTCAATCTGTTGGTTGCTCTAGTCTCACCAATGGTGTCTTATTATTACGTATTAATTTTTTAATTAGTTCATATTTAGCTGAACTCAATCTTTAAAATTCCCCAGGTGCTAGAATGAGGATGCTTCTCTTCAGGGAGCCAAGTACCAAGGAGCACTACTAAGCTAACAACTTTAAATTAACTTCTCCTCTTCCAAGGCAGTAAAAATTCAAACCTGAGATCCGTGTGAGGACAGGTCTAGGCCTTCAAACTGCCAGAAGAAGCTGCCCACGCACACCACACTCTACCCAGGATGGTGAGAGACGACTGTCCTTAAGGCTCCTGACACAAAGCAGATTTTTTTCAAAGCCATTCTGTCTTTCTCAGAAGATGTAATCCTTTTGGAGACTGAGGTTTTACGCAGGAGTCTCAGGTTCAATAACCTACACACTACGGCATGTCCTCTCACAGAGCTGTTAATCCTCAAAACTTCAGATTCCTGGAAATATATACCTCCAGACTCAGTGTTTTGGGTTTTTTCTTTTTATCCCCCATTAACATTCTAATTTTAGTCTCTAGGTTTTCTTTGTTCAGTTTGCTTTTGGGAATTTCCTCTACTTTCTTCCAGGTTCAGCAATGCATTTAAAAGCATTCTAAATTCTTTTCCTGTGTATCTAGGTGTTTGGGGGTTTTTTTTTACTGCTAAAAAGGCTTTACAGAGTATTTATTCCACCATGCATCCATGAATTACGAATAGGCTATGAAGTTTTAACACTAAAGAACAGAATTTCTATGGCTTTTACTTACCCGTGCAAAATCAAAATGGGGTTCATACTGTCCTCCCACTCCATAATTTGCTACCTGAAGGAGAGAAAACATGAATGAAAACTACCAAGATTACTATTCGAAAAATCTGAGCCCCATTTTGGCCTCTTACATTAGCATGGTTAGGTACTTCTAGAGAAATGAGGAGCAAAGCATTTTACTTTATTTTATGTAATCCTCACCTGAGGATATGTTTAGAGAGAGGAAGGGAGAAAGGAAGAGGGAGGGAGGAAGGAAAGAAGGTAGGGAAGGGGGGCATAGAGAGAAACTTCAATTAGTTGCTTCCCATATGCACCCAGACCAGGGACTGAACCCACAACCTAGTGATATGCCCTGAGTGGTTGAAACCAGAACCTTTTAGTGTACAAGATGACACTCCGATCAACTGAGCCACCCAGCCAGGGCGAGAAGCAAAACACTTTAAATCAATGAGAGTTTCTAAGCAACCACAGATAAAAATTATGGATAGTTATTATATGGTGTTTGAGAACCTTCATTAATAGGTTTTTCTTTAGCAAATGTTGGACGACATACTTTTCTCTAATATATAAACTAAAATTTGAATTAGAATTTTAGAATTAAAATTTTCTAGAACTAGACTTATGAGATTTCTATGATTAATTTTCACTAAACACTTTCCTATGGAATTTAAATCAAGTCATGTTTTCCAAAGCCCCAAATGCTTTCCCACATATTTTTTCCCTACTCAAGTAAAAAAGGGAAGACATTAACACCAACTTCCTGCTGAAGGGCTCTAAAAACTCCATTGTTGGTTATGACAATGTCCTAGTGTGAAGCAGCAAAAAGAAGTTAAGAAAAATATTTGGTCTGAATTCAAGTTCCAGCTTTCTCAGTTACAAATACGTAACTTTGTATACAATCTCAATTTTCTTACTTATAAGAAAAATGACACCTTCTTTTACTCCCTCCTTCCATCCCAATATGGTAAAATGCTGACAAAAATGAAAGAATCATGTAAATTAAAAAGTAATGTTGATGCAATGAAATGAGAATATAATTTAAAGAGTGTTAACCACAGCAAAATCCAAGTTCTAGGTAAATTATTATTACTCTGGATATTTTACCACTTCTTTATTTTTGAAATCTTCAACTGAGATTATGTTTATTGATATTAGAGAAAGAAGAGAGGAAGGAGGGTGCAAGGGAGGGTGGGACAGAGGGAATCATCAATCGGTTGCCTCCCATACATGCCCCGACAGGGAACTGAACCCGCAACCTAGGTATGTGCCCTGATGGGGAATCAAGCCCATAATCTTTTGTTGTATGGGACAATGCTCCAACTGAGCCACCTTGTCTTATGTTATAGACACCTTGAGCTGGATCAGCCTATTAAAAAGAAATACAGCAAGTAGCCTGAAGGAGCCTGTGAAGGCTATGCAGATGAAAATAAATACATATCAGGAAAGAAAAAGACATAGCAAAGAGTTTCTAATAATCAGATATATACAAAGGAAGTTGTAGATTACCACAGAATAAATAACTTAGTTAAGCAAATTTAAATATAGGCTGCCCTGCTTTGCCCAATTCCAAAATGTACAAATCTCAGATAACATGGTTTAGCTAACTATTAACACCAGACCTGACAACACAGTTGAAATTTCAGTTACCATGGTATATTAATTTTGAATAATGCATGAAGTACAAATGTCACTGCTAGGTGTTCAGTCCACAGATTACTATGTAAATAGCTGCACATCATGATCAATGACCAATCACCTCATTTCTTTCAAAGTTTATCAGTAACTAGTCACTGCACATCTATTATTCAGTATGAATAACATACAGTATGAATAATGTACAGATAGCAAATCACATGATTATGTTGCCACCTTATCTCCCAGTGAAAACCCATGTGGTATTTTATGAAAATATATAATTAGAAGAGGGAATTGACCAATAAAGATAAAGTACAACAGAGAAATGTAAAGCAGTAATTCTTTAAATGAAATTCAAATCAAATTTAAATGGAGATATAGAAGAAATAGCTACATGAAATGCTTCCACTTTTGCTGTTCAAAAAACTCTATGCATTTTGAAGATGGCTACAGAGTAGATGGAAGCTACACTCACCTCCTTCCAGCGCCACACCAGATTTACACCTAAATTACAGAGCAATCAACCTGAATAACCAACTGAAGGCAAGCTGAACAGAAGTCTTATAATCAAGGATTTAAAGCAGCAGCCACGTCGACTGGTAGGAAAGGGCAAGGGCACAGAAAGGGCCAGCTCCTGCACCCACCTGCGGCTGTTGAGAATCTGGAGGGATATCTTGGCTGCAAACACCCAGCCTGAGGAGCGTGGGGTTTCAACCCCATGCCAGGATCCCAACCCAGGTCACCAGAACTGGGAAGCGGAACCTGCATAACATCTGGCTGCAAAAATCAGCAGGGACTCTGCCTGAAAGGCAAGGCAGCCTGCTAGAAACCCAGGTGCTCTCTTAAAGGGCCAGTCCATACGATCTTGCTCTTAGGCGCCCACCTGGCGCTCAAACAGAGGGAAGGTGACTCAGGATACACAGGAGTCATTAAGAGATGATCTGGGTGAAATGGCCCCAAGGAGAGATCTGTAGGGTCGGCCACTGAGGTCCCTGTGCTGAGTCTCTATCCCATACCACCCACAGGTGCCACCTCCCCAAGGTCAAGCATCAGCTGGGCAGTGCGCTAGCCCAGTCCTCCAACTGCTGGGGACACCACCCTGCCAAGCTTCAGTCTTGCATAAAGGACTGTTGGCTGCACCAAACAGGGAACTTTGGGGGCACTCTTTTTCTGGAGAAGCTCTTGGTGGAGACTGTCATTGAGCTGTGTAGCTTTGAAATGGGGGCCATTCTTCCCCCACTTGCACACTCAGCTGGCGCCCCCACCACCTGATGATTCTCTTGGCCTGTCCTTCTGACTCCCAGTGGCCCTGCCCCACTGAGCTCAGTCCCACAGGGGGATCGGAGTGCTGCTCAGAGCTAGGACCTTCAGGGCACATCCCCCTGGGAGGCTCTTATCCAGGACTCAAGAGGGGCACTGGGTTATGCAGCTACGGCGCAGGGGGCCATTCTTACCCCCACACCCTACAAGCTCACCTGGCACCACTCCCCCAACAGAGAAGGTTCATTTGACCAATCCTTCTGGCTCCTGGGGGCTCCACCCAGCTGAGCTTGCTCCTGCAGAGAGGCTGGCTGGCTGCATCCTTTCCTGAACCTGTGGTGTGCTCTTGCTGAGGGAGCTAGGGTTGGAGGCTCTGGCAGAGACTGAGCGGTATGGCTTTGGAGCAGGGGCCATCTTCCTTCATTAAGTGCCTGGCTATGCTGCCCCCAAGCAGGAGATCCATTAGCCCTGTCCTCCCAACCCCAGCTGCCCTGTGCTACTGAGCTTGCACCTTGTGGAAGGGTCTCTGGGTGGCTGCCAGCCAGGGTCCACTCTATGTACTTTCTTCAAGAGGCTCTCAAGGAAGACCAGGCAACCTCAGAGGGTGGCAAAGTGGCTGACAGGTAGATGTGGACTGTAGTGTGCCTTGGACCTTTTATTGATCTGACCCCAGCTCAGAGCTGGAGGAAGCCAACCCTTGTATACAACTAGACCCCTCCCACACATACCCAGGCCCAGAAGAGGCAGCCACAAACAGCAAATTGTGTGATAGCTCCAGACAGGTAGCTTAGGCAGCAACTGACATCAACCTGCAGTGGAACCCTACCCAAGTGGACCCAGAACAGACACAACCAGTGGTGAGCTTTAGACCACACTGGAGTTCACCCAACTAGCCACACAAGCGGCACATCCAAAGACAGTTCCAGGTAGGCACCAGACCCTACTGGGAACAACTCTGCCTCAGGGGACAGCCCCTGCACGGCAGTTCACACACTGTGATTGTGGTCTATTCTTATGGTCAAATCATCAGCATTCAAGACTCAACTACAACAGGATGGTGTAACCCACACAAAATACATTTCTGTAGCACCTAGCTCAGGTGATCTGGAAGACTGAGCCACTGAGCCCCACAAGTCACCTACAACATAAAACCACTATAACAAGTTTGAAAGTCATAGCAGAGCTACCTAATACACAAACACAAAAAGGCAGATAAAATGAGGAGAAAAACAAATGTGCCCCAAATGAAACAACAAATGAAATCCCCAGAAAAAGAATGAAATGAAATGGAAACAACAAAATACCAGATGCAGAGTTTAAAACAATGATTATAGGATGCTCAAGGATCTTAGAGAAAGAGTAGATGATCTCAGTAAGAACTTAAAAACAAAGAGATAGGGATCATAAAAAAAGACACAGGAACCATAAAAAAGAACCAGTCAGAATTGCAGAGTACAGTATCTGAAATGAAGAATACACTGGAAGGAATCAATAGCAGGTTATGAAGCAGAGGACTGAATTAGTGATTAGCAGAGGACAAGATAACAGGAATCACCCAAGCAGAGCAACAGAAAGAAAAAAGAATTTTAAAAAATAAGAAAGGTCTAAGAGACCTCTATGATAACATCAAGCATAATTCATTCGCATCAAAGTGGTACCAGAAGAGAGACAGCAAGGGACTGAGAACCTGTTTGAAGAAATAATGGCTGAAAACCTCCTTACCCTGGTGAAGGAAAAAGACACACAAGTCCAGTAAGCACAGTAAGTCCCAAATGAGATGAACCCAACGAGGCCCAAACCAAGATACATCATAATTAAAATACCAAAGGGTAAAGACTAAGAGAAAATCTTAAAAGCAACAAGAGAAAAGCAGTTAGTTACCTACAAGGACACTCCCATAAGACTGTCAGCTGACTACTCAACAGAAACATTCCAGGCCCAAAGGAATTGGCACAAAATATTCAAAGTAATAAAAAGCAAGGACCTACAACCAAGATTATACTACCCAGTAAAGTTATCATTTAAAATCAAAGGACTGATAAAGACCTTTCCAGACAAGAAAAAACTAAAGGTGTTCATCACCGCCAAACCAGTATGACAAGAAATGTTAATGGAAAAAAAATTTTAAAGTATGAATAAAATAATGGTCATAAATACATATCTGTCATCCATATCCTCACTGCAGCATTATTTACCATAGCCAAGATATAGAAGCAATCTAAGTGTCCATCAACAGATGCCTGCATAAAGAAGTGGTGCATATATACAATGGAATATGACTCAGCCATTAAAAAAAAAAAAAAGAAATCCTGCCTCTGCAACAACGTGAATGGACCAGAAGGTATTGTGTTGAGTGAAATAAGTCAGACAGAGAAAGACAACAGCCATATCATTTCACTTAAATGTGGAATCTAAAAAAGATAAACAGAAAATAGGTTCCTAGATAGAGAGAACATTTTGATGGTTGCCAGATGCTGCCAGATGTGGAGTGGGGGGATTAGGGACATAAGTGAAAAAGGTGAAGGGATTAAGTACAAATTGGTAGTTACAGAACAGTCATGGAGATGTAAAGTACCGCATAGGAAACATAGCCAATAATATTGTATGTATAGCATCAGATGGGTACTAGATATAGTTCATAAATTATGTTTCATAAATTATACAAGTGTCCAATCACTGGGTTGTATACCTGAAGCTAATGCTGTACATAAACTGTAATTAAAAAATAAAAAATTATTTTTAAAAAAGTTTTAAAAAAGTATATGGAGGTGCCTTGGCTGGTGGCTCAGTTGGTTGGAGTGTCATCCCATACACCAAAAGGATGTGGTTCAATCCCCAGTCAGGGCACATACCTAGGCTGCAGGTTGGAAATCCTCGTCAGGGCACATAGGGGAGGCAACCGATCAATGTTTCTCTCTCTCTCTCTTTCTCTCTCTCTCTCTATACCCTTCATCTCTCACTAAAATCCACAAATATATCCTTGGATGAGGATTTTTAAAAAATAACTAAACTGAGGAAAAAAAGAACATTTAGGATTCATTGGAAGAGGTCAAAATAGCAACATTAACAGTAATTTGGAAGGAGCTGATTGTAACCCTAAAAGATGACTTTAAGGTGTTCAAGACTTTAGTGAAGGAAGTTACTGCAGATATGGTGGACAAAGCACGAGAACTAGAATTGTTAGCACCTGAAGTTGTGACTAAACAACTACAATTTGATGATAATGAGATATACTGCAATCTTAGTAGTTGCTTCTTATGGATGAGCAAAGAAAGTGGTTTCTTGAGATAGAATGTGCTCCTAGTAAAGATGCTGTGAAGACTGTTGAAATGACAACAAAGGATTTAGAATATTACATATACTTAGTTGATCAAGCAGGGGCAGGGTCTGAGAGACTGACTCCAATTTTAAAGAAGTTCTACTATAGTTAAAATGCTATCAAACAACATTGCACACTACAGAGAAATCATTTATGAAAGGAAGAATCTATAATCTGGCAAACTTCACTGTTGTCTAATTTTAAGAAATTGCCATAGCAACCAGCACCCTGATCAGTTAGCAGCCATTGACACTGAGGCAAGACCCTCCAACAATCAGCAAAAAGACTGATGAAGGCTCAGATGAGTTAGCATTTTCTAGCAATAAAGTATTTTTAAATTAAGGAATGTATATTGTTTTAAGCATAATGCTACTGCACACTTAACAGACTATAGTATAGTGTAAGTGTAGCTTTTATATGCACTGGAAAACCAAAAAATTGGTGCGAGGTCACTTTATTGTGATATTCACCTTATGCTGTGATCTGAAACCAAATCCACAATATCTATAAGGTATGCCTGTACTTTAAGTATACCAGGTTTCTTCCTGGGGTGATGAAAATGTTCTGGAATGAGTATTGGTGGTTGCACAGCCACGGGAATATAATAAAACCAGGGTAAATTTTATGGTATATGAATTACATCTCAATAGAAAAGAGGAAAAATAATTTTTTTTCTTTTCAAAAGAACTGCCCTTTTATACTCAACAGTAAGAGTTTTTAATGTTTTGATAAATATTAACACAGAATTATAATTTTCTCACTGATTATTAAAATCACTATTTTGCATGGGTTTGGCTTGATTATTCACTCTTACAGTCCCAACCTATCATGCAAATTGAGTGCTGCCTGTGTAGTATCAGGAAATCTCATCCGTGTCGTCTTTTGAAGTATAAAAATAACTTAAGGATAATGTGACAGCATATAATTAAAAGATAATATAATTACCCACCTGTAATTCCTCTGCTGTGGAAACATCTAGTCCTGTTAGGTCTTGTATTCTCATATTAATTCGGGACACCACAGGGTTTTCATAACCAGAGAGCCAGGCACTAAGAACAAAAAGAAAATATTAGTTTTACTGATAATGTTTCAATACGTGAATATAATAGCTGTCATTTAAAAAGCTATTATATACATGACAATAAGCCTTTAGGCATTTAGTTGATTTGCCTGTCTAACATGATTTTTACTAATGAATGTCAAAATTTCAAAAAGATGTTATTTTTACAGTTAGAGGTTAGAAAGGAAAAAAATCTCATTTATGGTAGTTTCTGTGAAAATAATTGTATTAATGTAAGAAGGCTGTACAGGGCTATCTACAGTGAGGTTTTTTTTTTAATTCTGGAAAAATCCATACCAAACGTAAAGTAATTGTTCCTTCTAGGTCAGGTATAGGAATTGACTGGGGTGGAGGTCATAGGGTTTTGGGCCTGATTTATATAATGCTAATATAAGAAAAAAAATACTCATGTATCATTTGCATAAATCATTTTTTATAAGTACCCAAACATACCCAGTAAGATGGTTATAATAAAAAAGATGGACAATGACAAGTGTCAGCAAGGATGTGAAGACATAGGAACCCTCATACATTGCTGGGAGAATTGCAAAATGGTGAATCCACTTTGGAAAAGTTTGACAATTCAAGTTGTTAAACAATGAGTTACCATTGGATCCAGCAATTCCACACCTTTCTATATACCCAAGAGAAATTACAAAAATGTGTACACAAATGACCACAGCAGCATTATTAATGACCAAAAAGTGAAAATAATCCAAATGTCCATCAACTGATGAACAGATACATAAAGTGTGACATATCCAGGTTCTGGATTATGCCATGAAAGGAATAAAGTACTGATGCTGCTAACAATGGATGAACCTTGAAAACATTATGTTAAGTAAGATATGCCAGATACAATAGGTCACATACTATGATTACATTTAAATGAAATGTCCAAAACAGACAAATCGATAGGTACGTAAAGTAGATTAGTGGTTGCCAGGGAAAGAAGGAATGGGGGGAAAGACCCCTAATGGGTACAGGATTTCTTTTTTGGGGTGATGAAAATGTTCTGGAATTAGATGAGGGCTGCACAACTAAAAAGACTATAAACCACTGAATTAAACACTTTAAAAAGGTAAATTTTATAGTATGGAAGCCACAGCTCAATAAAATAAAGATGCCCCCCAAAGTCAAGTATCTCCTTCTTGACATGTGCTTTTTCCCAGTCTATCAGCCTTTTTCTTTTTTCACTTCTCTCATCAAGCTTTGATTCCATGATCCACCATTTTAACAACATTCTTGCTAAAAGCGTCAACTCAACTAACTTGAAAAACACAATCCCAAATGCATTTTTTCCTCCAAACTTAAACCTGTCACAAAACCCTATTGAAGAAAGTCGTGAAACAGAGTGAATATTTTCCACTAGAAATAAATGAACACCAACCTCAAATGGGACCTTACTTCCTCCTGTAGTCTGAACCCCAACCCACCTCAGCCTCTCCCTTGATTCAGTAGATAACATATCTCCTACCTCACAGATAAAATGGAAACCATATAATCTAACTACATTTGCATCTATCTGTTCCTTTCAGTTCATTCTAGTTCCTTCATTCCAGTTCCAAGAAATTTCTCTCCTTTATCTAAGGCTAACCCTCTGCCTTAGATTCTATTATCTCCTGCCATTTTAGGAACCATAAATCACTGATTAGCCATTCTCTCTATTATATAATCAACTTCCCTTCTCAATAATTCTGCCCACAGTTTTTAACTGAGCTTAAGTCTCTCCCATTAAATAAATAAAAAATTTAAAAGTTTTCTCAACTTTCCATCTCTCTCCAGGTACCAACCGTTCTCTTCCCTCTTCAACTTTCCCATAACCTCTTAATCTATTCCATCAAAACTTTTGTTAATGTCACCCGTAACCCTACCGTGCTACTAAACCTTACAAGATTTTCTAATTTTCATTGTATGTGCTCTTTCAGTAACATAACCCAATGTTCATCCATCTTAAAACTCTCCTCACTCACTCCTTCTCCAGGAATTCCCTTCAGTCTCTCTGGCTGCTCCCTGGGCGCCCCTATAGCCTCTGCCACTGTATTCCGCCTCTCTCCCAGAGCCCTGAGAACGTTTAAGAACGTTTCCTCTAGCCCTAAGGGTAGTGCTCATGCTCTTCTCTTTACCCAGAATATTCTTCTTTTTCACTTTCCGAAGTGAAGCCTTTGGATTATCACTTTAGTCATCTCTTCTTCCTTGGCTCTTCCCCATGCCAGACTAGGTCAGAGCTCTTTTCTGGGGGTGGGGGGCAGGGAGGAAGGAGGAGGGTGTTTTTTGTTTTTTATCTAATTATAATGTGAAAATGACATAACATGCTATTAAAATTGAACCAAGACAAATAATGTTGCTGGAAAATTTACATTTCTCACATCTATTTCTGAGGAAAATATATCAGTATTTCATGAGCTGATTTATTTACAGTTATTTTTTAAATAGTAAGTAACATTTTCTCAAACTGTGCTTAAAAGTTTTCAGAAAGGCAACTATAATAATAATCATCAGGATTAAGACTGTTTTATGAAACATTAAGAACCACATCTTTTTTTAGCTGTTCTATGTACCGTTTTCATTGGTAAAGCAATTGTTTGCTGTGACTGCACAATGATTAGGAAGTTTTATCTTAAGTAACAGATACTCAGTTATTCAAGACAAAAGTGAGTTTTCTAATATTGCCATCTTTTGGAGCACAAGCAAATCTTTGTCTTTTGTATGTATGTAGGGAAATATTGTAAAATGCAGCTGTTGTAATCTTCTAAATTTTTCCCCTCACAATTAAACAGTGGCAATTAATTAAGATTAGAAATATATCTTTGTAACACTTTGTTTTTAAAATAGCAACACTTCTAAATAACTTCTCAAAACTAGCTTTCCATTTTGGGACATAATTGATAACATTACACATTTGATTTGTGTTTCATAATTTCTTCTATGACTACACTTTGCCCTTGATAAAGGTTAGTGTTGTGATTTCAAACAATTTTTACATATCATAGATTTTAAGATGTATTTTCATTTCATTGAACTAAGGGGTTTTTTTCCCCACTCATATACTTATGGGAGGTAATTTGAGCACACATACATATGTGTATGTATTTTTAAAGTAAGTTACTTTTACCATAAAAATAAAACTAGACTACAGGGCCAACAACAAGAAACAATTTGTCTTCCTTAGAAATCCTTTTCTAGGTTGAGGAGGATTAAGTATTGTTTGTTGAAGAAACTGATGAAGCTATAGTCTTTTTATTATCTGTTAATTCCACATTGCCACATCTTACCACCTACACGCATGTTTGCTCACTAGCACTAACCTCCTAGAGTAGCGTGTATCAGGAACAGATGTTGTTGACTTGAGCACCCAATGCTGTTTTCATCTTTCAGTAACTCTCTCGCTCTCCACTTTGTGCCCAATCTTGGTATCAAACTATGAACAAAACTCAAGAATATCTTCCTCTGTAGAAGACCCAAGTAATAGTTTCTGTGCCTCTATAATCCTTGAAAAATAGATACACACCTTCATTCCAATCTCTCCGCATTTCCTAACTACTACATCTTTAGAGAATGCTGCCCTCCCCATGTAGCCCTGCCACTGTTTTAGAACCATGGTCTTTCGGTCTAGAGACATCCACCAGCATATGCCATCCATCCCATTCCTAGATGCAGTAGGGTTTAAAATATCCCATGCCAGTAGGAATCCTCTTCAGCCTATTTCCTCAAAAGATTGAGGTCTTGCTGGCACTTCACTTCTTTAAGAAGTGTCTTTGCTTGCATATATTCCTAACATTTTATTTAATGTAATGAAATAAAATGTTCTTCATGCCTTTAATACCTAGCAGAATCACAGTGACTTTGGTGGGCATCTGCTAGATGCTACTATGGGAATCACCCTAGCGGTTGGGAGGATAGAGAATGGTGGACCCTGTACTCCTACAACGATCCTGGGCTTCCAACAGCCCTCCCTTAATCTCAGAGCTGGTAACTGCCTGCAGTCGGAAGCGCTCCAGGAAGAGGCTACCCTCATGCACCTCAAACTAGAGCAGGCGGCTGCCCCTAATATGTTTTTATAGTACTATATGTATTCTTCCTTTGTAACATTTATCACAGTAATTGTACATTGATTTATTTGATTAAGGTAAGATGTTTTCATTTAACTACTCATTTCAAATACATATAAATTCTGCCTGATTTTGCTCATCACTATATCTACGGAACCTATTGTAGTGCCTGGCACACAGGAGACGCTCAATAAATATTTGCTGAATGAATGAGTCTTAGAACTAATCTAAGATTTATTCCACTTTACCATAATTATTTGTCTCGTGGTCTCTTGCAAATTTGTAGGGGCTGGCTGAGTAGAATTCCTCAGTGTACCAGAAATAGGAAGGATCCAAGAATTTTATTGTTACAAAGGACATAGCTGATAAATATAAGAAAAACTTATTTTTCCCAAAATGTGACTTAGTTTCTAACATAGTATGGAAGTATATGTAGAACTAATGTAGTATGTAGAACTAATATAGTATGACAACGTACATATTTTTTTCCCTGTCAATAATTTGATTGATTTTTTAACTTTATAAGCAACCAACTACTGACATGATTTTTATAGATAATTGGCAGGTGTTCTAATAAAGTTTCACACTAACTACACTTTGATGAGACAACTTTCCCTGTTTCATACTGGAACCTAACACCCTCAGAGAACCTGCCTTCTACTTCTGATAAATTCAACTTCCTTCCTTACTACCACCAATATTTAAGCAGCTATTCTTACCTTTTCTCCTCTTGTACTTTGGTAAAAGTATCATTCTTCAATCTCACAGAGGTTGGATCTTCTATCTATGCTTTTGAATCCACACTTTCTAACTCCATAGGCTTCATTTCAGCAGTTATTGCCTTCCTCAGTATCGTTAACCTTTTCCTTGACAATGCTTGCTTACTCTTTAGCCTGAAGTCCCCTGCTACCAAGAAAAATACCTTCCCTTTGCCATTCTAGCAATTACCATTTCAGTTTTTCACTTCACACTTTAAAAACCGCAAAAGCAAGAAATGCTTGTTATATTCAACAAATGGTCCTGGGACACTGGGTTAGCACATTCAAAAGACAGAAGTTGAACCTGTAACTCTCACTATATGAAAAAAACTAAAAAGGGATTAAAGACCTAAACGTAAGAGATAAAATTATGGAACTCTTAGAAAAAAACAGGTGTATATCTTTGTGATCTTAAACGGTGGTTTAGCTATAATATCAAAAGTACAAGCAACAATAAAAAAATAAGCTGGACATCACCGAAATAAACAAACAAACTTGTGCTTCAAAGGATACCACCCAGTAAGTGAAAAGAAAACTCACAGAATGGAAGAAAATTTCTGCAAATCAAAAGTCTAATAACGGCCTGCATCTGAAATATATAAAGAACTACTGCAATTCGATAAAAGATAATTTAAAAATAGGCAAGGGATCTGAATATACAGTTTTCCAAAGAAAATATACAAATTTCCAATAAGCACATAAAAAGATGCACAATATCATTAGCCATCCAACAAATACAAATCAAGACCAAAGTGAGATACTGTCATACCCACTAGGATAGCTGTAATCAAGAAGATGCAATAACAAATTGTGAGAACATACAGAGACTGGAACCCTGCCCCTCAACAACATTACTGGTGGGAATATAATATGGTGCCACTACTTTGGAAAAGTCTGGCAGTTCTTCAAATGTTTAAACACAAAGTTACTACATGACCTACCAATTCTACTCCTAGGTATACACAAAGGAGAAATTTAAACTTACGTTCACACAAAAACTTGTACATTAATGTTCAGAGCAGCATTACTCGTAACAGCCAAAAAGTAGAAATAATCCAAATGTCTATCAACAAATGAATAAGACAGATAAAATGTGGTATATCCATACAATGTAATATTTGTTCAGCCATGAAAAAGAATAAAGTATTGATACTTCACATGAACAAACCTTGAAAGCATTACGCTAAGCTAAAGAACCCTGATACAAAAGACCACATATGATAAGATTCCATTTATGTGAAACATCCAGAAGAGGTGAATCCATGAAGACAGAAAGGAGATCAGTGGTTGCCTAGGGATGAGTGGGGGAGGAGACTGAGGATTGGGTGCTTATAGCAAAGGAGTACAGAATTTCTCTTTGGGGTAATGAAAATGTCCTTTGGGTTAAAAATTGATTGTGCTGATGGATGCACAACTCTCTGAATATATCTAAAGCCACTGAATGGTACCCTTTAAACAAGTGAACTAAATGGTATATCTCAATAAAGCTGTTTAAAAAAAGAAATACCAAGCATGGGCAATGAGGGAGGATTGACTGTGGGAGTGGGGAGGACGGGGTAGAGGAGAACAATGGGGAAAAAGGCAAGAAAATTGTAACTGAACAACAATAAAAAAAAACTTATAAAACTTTCAAACAATACGAAAATATACGAAGTCTCTTTCCTAGTCCCATTCCGTACAGGTAAACACTATGAACAAAAAGGTATACAGTATCTCAACAATTTCCCTTTGTATATACAAACACAGAAAGAATTGAAAAAAAAAAACACGAAACAGAAATCCATGCACCGTCCAATCTCCCACCAAAATATACACATATACTTTCCTCCCCTGAAGAGAGTTCTGACATCTTTTCAAGTCAATACATATAGCACTGCCTCGTTTTAAAAAAATATCATGCTAAAAACACATAACATGAGATTCATCAGACTTCCGGCCAAGATGGAGGTGTAGGTAGATACACTTTGTCTCCTTGCACAACCAAAGGGAGGAAAACAACAAATTTAAAAACAAAAAATAACCAGAACTGCCAGAAAATTGAACTGTATGGGAAGTCCGACAGTCAAGGAGCTAAAGAAGAAATATTCGTTCAGACTGGCAGGAGGGGCGGAGACGGGCAGCCAAGGTAGAGAGGACACCTCAAGGCAGCAGCTGGCAGACCGGGTGGTCCCACATTTGTGGGCAGATAAAGTGAAAGGAACAACTGGGGAGTGAGAGAGACGTGAAACTCAGGGTTCCGTTGCAGGAAAAGAAAACCTCAAAAACTCTACTGGTAAAAACCTGTGGGGGTTGCGGCAGCAGGAGATGCTAGTTTCCCAGGAGAGTTCATTTTAGAGACCCACAGGGTCCTAGAGCAGACACAAACACACCCACTTGGGAATCAGCACCAGAAGGGCCCAGTTTGCTTGCGGGTAGCAGGGGAAGTGAGTGAAAGCCGGTCAAGAGCCAAGCGAGCAGCATTATTCCCTCTCTGACCCCTCCCTCACATACAGCACCACAAGGCAGAGATATGGGCTGCCCTCCCCTGGTGAATACCTAAGGCTCTGCCCCTCACAACATAATAGGTGCACCAAGACAATAAAATAAAATAAAATATATATATATATAAAACCCCAAGGAAAGAACAGATCAAAGCTCCAAAAACAGAACTGAGCAATGAAGAGATAACCAACCTAACAGATGCAGAGTTCAAAACACTGGTAATCTGGATGCTCACGGAAATGGCGGGGTACGGTCACAAAATGGAGGAAAAAGAGAAGGCTGTGCAAAGTGAAATAAAGAAAAATATACAGGGAACCAACAGTGAAGGGAAGGAAACTGGGACTCAAATCAATGATTTGGAGGAGAAAGAAGAAACATTCAACCAGGACAGAATGAAGAAACAAGAATTCAAATAAATGAGGAGAGGCTGAGGAACCTCTGGGACAACTTTAAACGTTCCAACATCTGAATCACAGGGGTGCCAGAAGGAAAAAAGGAAGAGCAGGACATTGAAACCTTCTTTGAAAAAATAATAAAGGAGAAATCCCCCAATCTGGCAATGGAAATAGACTTCCATGAAGTCCAAGAAGCTCAGAGAGTCCCAAAGAAGTTGGACCCAAGGAAGCACACACCAAAGTACATCATAATTACAGTACCCAAGATTAAGGATAAGGAGAGAATCCTAAAAGCAGCCAGAGAAAAGGAGACAGTTGCCTACAAAGGAGTTCCCATAAGACCCTCAGCTGATTTCTCAAAAGAAACCTTACAGGCAAGAAGGTGCTGGAAAGAAGTATTCAAAGTAAAGAAAGGCAAGGACCTACATCCAAGATTACTCTATCCTGCAATACTATCATTTAGAATGGAAGGGCAGATAAAGTGCTTCCCAGATAAAGTAAAGTTAAAGGAGTTCATCATCACCAAGCCCTTATTAAATGAAATATTAAGGGGACTAATCTAAGAAAAATAAGATTATCAAAAATAGGAAGTAAAATGACCACTCAACTATCAACAACTGAATCTAAGAAAAACAAAAAGAAAAACAAACTAAGCAAACAACTAGAATGGGAACAGGATCACAGAAATGGAGATCACATGGAGGGTTATCAGCAGGGTGGGGGAGGGTGGAGAATGGGGGAAAAGGTACAGGGAATAAGAAGCATAAGTAGTAGGTACAAAATAGACAGGGGGAGTTAAGAATAGTATAGGAAATGGAGAAGCCAAAGAACTCACATGTACGACCCATGGACACGAACTGAGTGCGGGAATGCTGGTGGGAGGGGGTGTGCAGGGCGCAGGGGAATTAAGGGGAGAAAAAAATAGGACAACAGTAATAGCATAATCAATAAAATATATTTTAAAAAACTAATTTAAAAAAGAACATGAAATTAACCATCTTAACCATCTTTTAAAAATATGGTAAATATACAGGAAAGTATCTACCATTCTAGCCATTTTTAAGTGTATAATTCAGTGGTATTAAGTACCACCACAAAGTTGTGCAACCATTCCCACCGTTTCCTGTGAGATATAATGTCTTCAAGGTTCATCCATGTTGTAGCATGTTATCAGAATTTCATTCCTTTTTAAGGCCAAATAATATTCCATTCCATGTATATATGACACCTTCTTTATTCATTCATCCATCAGAGGACACTTTATTTGCTTCCATCTTTTGGTTTTTGTGAATAATGCTGTTGTGAACATGAGTATCTGTCTGAGACATGCCTTTCAATTTTGGGGGATATAGACCCTTTAGAATTGGAATTTCTGGATCATATATATGATAATCCTATATTTAACTTTTTGAGGAACTGCCAGACTATTTTCCACAGCAACTGTACCACTTTATATTCCCATTCTTCTTTTCTTTTTAAGATTTTATTTTACTTTATTTTTATACAGAGTGGAAGAGAGGGAGAAAGAGTGGGAGAGAAATATCAGTGTGTGGTTGCCTCTCGCGCGCCCCCTAATGAGGGCCTGGCCAGAAACCCAGGCATGTGCGTGACTGGGGAATCAAACCGGCGGCTCTTTTGTTTACAGGCTGACACTCAATCCACTGAGCTACACCAGCCGGGGTCCTCATCGTTTTTTAAACTACTGCTTTTCTTTTTAAAATAAAATACATTTAATTCCAAGGTGACCATGAAAGTCTATCAATAAAGCACTGGTTAAATGAGGTTATTTCTTTTTCTCTAATACAAATAATACTAGAACAAAAATTTCTGTACATCTTTGTACGCTTGTGGGAATATTTCTGTAGGATAAATTATTAGATGTGGAGCTGCTTGATGGCGTTTATATTTCAATAAATGCTGTCAAATTGCCCTCCAAAAAAAAATTAGATTTATACTCCCACAAACTGTTTATGAGTGCCCATTTCATAAAATACTTGACAGTATCAATCTTTTTAATCTTTGCCAATCTTAGAGGCAAAAATATTTTGTTTAAATTTTTTAAAAAGTTTTAATTTGCACTTATTATATCATAAATGATCTCAATGGAAGGTTTGACATTTAGCAGTTAAATTGGTAACTGCAGGTTAAAAACACTATTCTTAATTGTGGTTCTGTTACAGTCACTAGAAAAGAAAATGAATTCCACTGATACATGGGAAGTTATTTCATTTAATTTGACTTTCATGTGAAAACCTCTTCAAAATATAATAAGAATCTTCTTAGCTAAAGAACTCCATACATTTAAAACATTTTATTCATCTGGATCCCGTCTTTAAACCATTACTGCTATTCTGTCTTCAACATTATTGTAGGCTTCTCAGCTAGTCTAAGAAACTAGCTCTGAATTTACACTGTTAAAAACTCAGTGGAGGCAATGATATTGTGATATATGTTAACTATTTTTCAGGATCCAAAAATCTTATTCCCCCATTAAATTAAATAATCAGAAATCAGGGTTCTTTTAGTACTTTTTTTTTTAAGATTTTATTTACTTTTAGAGAGAAGAGAAGGGAGGGAGAAAGGGAGAGAGAGAAACATTGGGTTGTGTGAGAGAAACATCTATCGGTTGCCTCACACACCCGCAACTTGGGACTTGGCCAGCAACCCAGGAATGTGCCAGGATTGGGAATTCAACCAGCGACCTTTCAGTTCCCAGGCCAGCACTCAATCCACTTAGCCACACCAGCCAGGGCTGATGCTTCATTTGATTTTTTCCTGCTACAATAAATGCGACGACTTTACATTCTAACTCAGTTAACACTGTTTTCACTGAGTTAGAATGTAAAGTCGTCGCATTTATTGTAGTAGGAAAAAATCAAATGAAGAACATATCTTTACCATTCTTATAATTATTGAAAATGTCAACTAAGTTTTACAGTGGTTTTTCCATGAAACACAATTTCTTGCCAGGGGCAAAACAGAACTCTCTGTCCTGATAATTTTATGTGTCCCTTTTTTCCCTTAATAACGAGATAACCCAAAATATCTTCCTTTTAGTCTTAATGACAGGAACCTGAGAGTTAAGTTGTACATGCAGACTAACATCTCAACATTTTTTCTTTGTAATGAGTTTCTGTTGTTTAAAAACTTTTTTTTAAAGATTTTATTTATTTATTTTAGAGAGAGGGGAAGAAAGGGAGAAAGACAGGTAGAGAAACATCAATCTGAGAGAAACACCAATATGTGAGAGAAACATCAATCGGTTGCCTCTCGAGCGCCCCCTAGTAGGGACCTGGCCCACAACACCCGCATGTGCCCTGACTGGGAATAAAACCAGCAACCCTTTGGTTCACAAGCCGGCACTCAATCCACTAAGCCACACCAGCCAGGGCTATTCTTTCAATACATGATTTTTAAAAGTATTGCTGGAATGTTTTATTTGAGTAAGGGGCAACATTCTCACACTGCATGACTATATTTCTAATACATTAATAAGGAAGGCATGCTCAAGTAAACAGACAAAGAATACCATTTTGGAGGTTTTGAAGACTGTTACAAACCTCCAAAGGAAAATATCAACTAATACAAAAACACTGTGATTTTTTTAACCTCTGTATGTATGTGTGTATGTATGTATTTATTTCATTACAGTTTACATTCATTATTTTGTATTAGTTTCAGGTGTACAATATACAATGTGATTTTTCCAAAAGATAATTCAGGGTATAAAGTGCCAGTCACAGTGGGCAAAACTTTCAAAGTTATTTTCTCCAAGTGCTCGAGTTAACAAAGGAAGGCTATTCATTCAGACTAGTCCCTTTGGCTCTTAGTGGGACAATTATGCAATAATACTATAAATCTGTCCCTTTCAGTTATCTCAATCTGAGAAGCACTGATCAACCCAATAGAGGGTAATGCTGTTGTTAAGTTATTCCAATTTTTAAAAAAACTAAACTCATTCAAAGCTATTTGTATTTGTCCCTATAGTGTAAAGGTATTAATATACTTTTATACTGTATTTGTTCCTCATTAACATGGGTAAATTAAATCTCAAGCGCAATATTGTAGGAAATCTGTACTTCAGAATTTAAAAAAATGAAAACTACTTCTAAGAATAACCCACCAGAATTAAAGAATCTTTTTCCACACTAAACAGATTGCTTATTTGCATATCTCATTTCTATTACTTTAACTGGACTTCATCAGCTCATATAACTAAACTGTCTTTTCAGTGCACATAGCTGAATGCTTACCTTTCAAAACTAAAAGTCCATTTCTCTGATTTAGCCAAAATTATTAGCTCCTCCACTTCCTAGCTCTAGTAAATTTTTAGGGTTTTTTTCTTTTTTAACATTAGCAAAGACAGATGACTTGCCAAAAGTTCACAGATAGTCAATAAATAAAAACTTTTTGTTTTTTAAACAGTAATGGATAGCCACACATACTTTTGCCCGTAGAAAATTCAATTTGCTAGAACACTGAAACATTTTTACCTCCACAGAAAATGATGCAATCACTTAGAAACTTCTGCAAATAGATATTTGGAATTCCCTTCTGACCCTTTCAAATACAGATGTTTCCAGAGCAAAAGGGTTACATTAATTAACATCAATACACATAAATTCTTCTATTTTGCATTTTAAATGTCTTTTTTAGAGGTATAATACATAAAGGAAACAAAATACTCATTTATTTTGCTTGTAGGAATCTTCAAAATTCAGATTTACAGTGATGGGTAGAAAACATCCCAACATAGCTATTAAATCCTGAATACAGTACAAACTTTTTCTTTGTTAAAATGTAAAATGTATTGGACATTTTATGGAGTAAATTCCTCTTTAACAGTTAAGACCCTCTCTTTTAACATACATTTTATTTTTAAAAGGGCTACTGAACAATTTTCCCAAGAATACAGATGAAAACCACTGTGCTTTGGAATTCCTTTTTTTTAAGCCAGGTTATTTTGAACAGAAACACACACACACACATACTTTGTATACTTTGCCAAGACTGGGTGTATTTATTCTGGTGTTACTCAGTCTTCTAATACTTCTAATGCTACTCACTACATGTTTTCTGCTGCCATATGTAATATAAAGTATGGTTGTACCTTTCTCAAAAATCTAATAAAACTGCTTCTCAGAACTATAAAATTAGAATATTTAAAAAATAAATTCAAAACATTTAGAAATATTTAGTGCTTGTAGGTCACCTTTCCAAGAATAATTTATTTTGAATTGTTGGTAAGAATCCAATGACTCTGTGGGCTGGATATTTCTTCAAAAGGTCTACTATATATATATAAAATTTCAAAAAATGACTTTCAAAACACTAAGTTGATGAAATTCTTTTTTAAACGTTTCCTAAAAGCACCTAAATCTAGAGAATTTGGATACTTAGAGGACTTATGATAGTAAAAATGCCTAAAAACCATGCCATAATCTCTGATAAAATATATAATGGCTTAAGTTTTTTCTTTCAATAATAGATAAGAGGTTAATTTTTTAGACATAAAAAAGGTTCTGTAATAAAATGGAAAATTAGTTTAACTTAAAATTAGTTAATTACAATGCACAATACAATTAGTTTCTGCAAATCCTTACCACCTATTAGTGTTCCTGAATCAAAATCATATTACAGGAAATTTAATTACGTCCTCTAACTGAAGCAAGGAGGAAACTAGTGGTATAGGGTAGACAGTTAAAAAACCAAGATATGTTTCTGGGGATAATGAAGGTTGTTAATACATGAAGAACATACAGTTTTACCCAAAAAGAATAAGTAAACACATCAGCACAATCTATCCAGCCTTCACAGTACTTTTGCTATGACTTACCGCAGTAATATCCCTTTTTATTTTTTTTGCGTATCTCCTAAAATAGTTTTTAAAATCTATGTACTCTTTTGTACAATTCTCTAGTTGACAACAAAAATTTATTAACATAATAGTTTCAAAAGGTTTAGTTCTGTCATACTGAAAATAGTGGTAATTTCTGAAAAATTATTACTTTGTAATGTATTCACTGGACTCTAAATACCATAATGATTTGATGCCCACCATCATCTACTTTTTAAAAAAATGCATGAATAAAGTGCTAATACTTAACATTTTACATCATTCTTTTTTTCCCTTAGACTTTTATTTTCATTCTATTCTTATCCTAGAATATTGGTTCTCAACAGGGGTTGAAACATGGAGTCCTGGGGAATGGTGCTGAAAATTTTGCCGACAAGGGGACATTTGGCAATGTCTGGAGACATTTTTCATTGTCACAACTAGGGTGAACAGTGCTAGTGGCATCTAGTGAGTGTGGGAGAGGCTGCTAAACATCCCACAAAGCTCTGGACAGCCCCCAATAACAAAGAATTATCTGACCCAAAATGTCAATGGTGCTGCGGTTGACAAGCCCTTGTCTTACAGGGATATATTTCTATGCCTAAAAGTCTTTTTAAAAATCATATTATACTTCTCTACAACAAAAATATCTATACAAATTTATAAAATATAAACTTCCTATAATATTAAAGTATAAGTGTTAAAAATGCCTCCTGGGATGACTTATTATAATTACCAGTAATATAGTTCATCTAAATAACATGATTAAGCAATCACTATCAAATATAAAAAGTGAAAATATATTAAAATGTTCCTATTGAGATAGATGGGGTTTATTTTTGTTAGTATCAATTAGGTATTATATTTATGAATAAATATTATTTATTTATTTATGCTAAAATGAGACTGAACTGAGCTCAATAATACTTCTATTTTCACTTTTATGATAGCTAAGAAACCTTCTTTACATAAAGAAGTAGATGGAAAAGGAGTTCTGTTGGAATAATGTCACTTTGTGAGCTCCTTCCACCTTACTTACATAAATCACACAGTTACCTATCACTGAAAATTATCTCAGTGATCTAGACTTCAGTAGATTCTCTTCAAACATTGTGAAAGTCAAATAATTTAAAACCAATTGACTTGCAAAAGATTTGTTATATAATCTTTGAAGGCATTTATTTTCTTAATCCCTACAGCTGCGGGTGATCCAGTGATTTTTAAACCCCTGCTTTACTATATAGGCCAAGTTAGGCCTTGTTCTATGAAGAGTCTTTGGGAACTCTTCAATATGAGAATACAACTTCACTTAGCTGATAGGGTTTGGGGAGTCACAGCAGGGATTTTGAAATTTAGTAAGTTACTCTGGAAAATCTGTTAACTGCTCCATAACCATGTCTGTTTATTAGTCCATTATGAAAATTCAGGCATGGTTGTCACCAAACACCTACATGTAACAGCCTAAGTCTCTGAAGCCATATTATGGGTTTTATGGAAATTAGATTCTCAATAAAGAAAATGGTCCAAATATAACTAAAATTCTCTGCATTACTCCCTTACCTCTTAGATACTCTGTACTGTGCTGTGGTCAATTTTCCAGTCTCAGGGTCATGTACTGTAGCTCGGCTCAGCTACAAAAAAAGAGAAAGGACAAGGACTTACTCATGTAGCAGGCAATTTTGGACTTTTGTTTGTTTTGTTTTGTTTTGTTTTGCCAAGCCACAGGTGATTGGAAGGGTTCAGATTGGTCTGGATGGTAGGTAATGGTTTCAAATCAGCAAAAACATTTAGAAAGGTGGCAATTAGAAAAGCCACTTCCAAATCAAGAGAAAATGAGTTGACAAATTTTTGTTGCAGATTTATTGTCCTTTCACTTTTTTAAAAAAAAAGTAATCATTTGAAGCTGTATGTAAATGAAGCACTGGGTTTCACAGGAACTTTCTCAGACCTAGAAGTTTAATGTTCTTTAAATATTATGACAAAAGAAAAACTAGTAGTCTTTTCAAATTCATTTTTTAAAACTCTCACCAAGACAAGACTGTTGTTAAGTCTGTCTGGCAAAGTAAAAGGCAACTAAATTCATAAGTAATGGCAGTTGGAAGAAGGATCAGAAAAATAACTCTGTGCTTTCCACTGCCAACTTTTAAGTCAACAATTTTTTTTCAATATAAAAACTCCAACAGGAGGAATACAGAATACTCCAAAATGACAATGGTATTTTACAAGACGTATGAACAAATGCCAACATAATCACCATGAAGGATGATGAATTCACTGCAGCATTTATGAATGTGAGAGAGCTGCATAAACAAAAGATTACTCCCAGATTAACCCAGGTTGCTTCTTTTTCTTTTTTCCCCCTTTGGCAAGAAAAGGGAAAAAGACCTAACAAGCCATTTCCTGGATATTTAATTCCTGACCTGAACAGAGATGCAAAGCCTGTTAATTCTCTAAAAATAACAGACCAATTAAAGATCAAAAGCACAACTTCTAGTTAAAGGGAAAGACCTGTGAAACACAAAGCAGTTTATCCATGCGTATATAAACAGGTGGTGACTTGAGCTGGAGACTGAAAATGACCTACTTCCTTTAAATGAATAATTCCTGTAGGATGTACAAAATGCTTATTAGAGATCAAAATATGCAGCATACACATCTCTTACCTTTTGCTAATTCTGTAATGTACCGTCTCCAAGTCTCCTGTTATTGGATTTGAAATGGTGGCTCGCCTCAGCTGTGAAGCCAACCATCAAAATACTTGCATTACAAAACAAAAAATGAATCACATTTACCCAACCAGTCAGAATTCTGGGATTTTTACAATGGAAGCTGAAAAGAGAAAATAACTCCATAGACTTCCAGTCACCTTGTGTTAAGCTTTGAAAGTCAGTGTGTTTTTTTAGGCTTTTATATATTTTTTAAAGTTATTTTTAATTTTTTTTGTTTTGCATGAATAGAGAGTACACCAAGAAAAGAGATTAAAAATTAAATTTCTTTCAATGGTTAGAGGAGGTGAGTACACAAATAAAAGAGAACTTTCTAAAATTTTAAGTCTAATTTAGTTATAAGTGTCGTTACTTGCAATTAAAGATCCATTCCAAACTCTTGATTTTAAGTTTTTTAAAATGATGACACTGTTTTGCAAAGGCTAATGTTCAAAATTTGTTTCAAGGTCAATCTTTTGTTCCTTCAAAATATGTGCTCATACATATTTCACACATACAGTCAAATAATCTTGGACCGAGCACAACGTAAATGGAAAAGAACTTTAAGAAAAACATGACAGTGGAGATAATGATTTTAAACATTTTTTAAATGGAAGATGATTCTGGGGTTAACAAAAAGAGTATGAAATTTTTACTGCTACTGAATCTCTTGATCAAAATAATACAACTGAGGAATCCCTTTTGAAGACTTTGGCCTCCAAACCTGAATTCTTAACTGTTTTATTAAAAGTCTACCCAAGACACTTTGGTTTATGGGTTTACTGATTACAGATAATGGACAAAAATAGAAATCCAAAAGAGAATGATAGAATATGATGTAAATATAAGTAAAAATTTGTAAGAATTCACTTGTAAAGCATCCATATTTACTAGACCACCTCTTCCATTTTTTTTAAAAGTAATCTTTAGTAAAGAACAAAACGTAGTAATTTCGAAAAGTATTAAAACTTGACAACAAAATTCTAACTTTTAGGTTATCTTGCAGTACAGATATCCAGATAATTCAACTTTTATACTATAACAAGAATCAGCAAATGATAGCCCATAGGCCAAATTCAGCCTGCCACCTGCTTTTGGAAATAAAAGTTTTATTGGAATATAGCCACATTTATTCATAATTTTCTATGGCTGCTTTTGTACTACAACAGTAAAGTTGAATGGTTTCTGACAGACTGTGTGGCTGCAAAGCCTAAAAAATATTTCCAATCTGGACCTATAAAGAAGATATTTGCCAACTCCTGTATAATAAAAGAGCAAAAATATGCCTACTATTTACTTAACAATCTTTTTGAAAGCAATGACAGTTTGTATTTTTCTATCAAGAAGACTAAACATGTTTTAATAACACTCTAATGGTTAAAAAGAAAGGCAAGAGCATAAAGGGTAGTTTTTCTCACATTCTCACAAAAGAGTATTTCTACACTAAACACTAAGTTTATAAGATGGCATTTACATTGTTTTTCTTTTTTTCTTTTTTTTTATTGTCACCCAAGGACATGCTTATTGATTTTAGAGACAGGAAAAGGGAGGAAGAAAGGTGTAAAGAAACATCCACATAAGAGAGAAACATTGATCTGGTGCCTCTCATACATGACCTGACCAGGGAATGAACCCATAACCTAGGTATGTGTACTGACTGGAAATCGAACTCATGGCCTTTTGGTTTACAGGACAACGTTCCAACCGAGTCACACTGGCCAGGGCTAAATTGTTTTTCTTATTGAGATAAATGATGTATGGTTGAAATCAGAAAACTATGATGTTATTATTTCAAATTAGCATGATGCTTGTGCCAAATTATTACTTTCTAGTAATAATGTGCCTAAAAGGGAATAAAAGCACTTCAAGTATTCTTTCAGATAAAAATACAGAAGAATGAAAAATCTGATTTTTTATTAGTCTCTGAGACTAAAGGACTCCAAAGTACATAGAAAACTTTTTTAGGAAAATGCTGAAACAAATTCGTTAAATGTGAAATAAAGATCTCATCTATAATTTTCATGATTAAGAGTATAAACCTATTTCTATATATAATGTTATTAACCAATGTCACCCCAATAAATATAATTTAAAAAGCCATTTGCAAGATATGTTATTTGTGTTGATAATAAATTGAGGAAAAACTGGTATAAATGCAATTTAGTTAACAGCTCCATTATGTTGTGGTAATGATGTCTATAACTATCTGTGGGGTTATTGCCATATCAATTATCATTTGTGTAATCTTGCAAAGGAATAACTGATACACAAGTATAGTAAGTTAAGAAGAGAATAAGAAAGTTATTTACCCTTGGTTTTGCTAGGTCTTTGACAATTTCAATTTCCGCATCAGAGATAATATCATGGAAGCGAATAATACGAGGCTTGTCCCACTCATCCTCCTGTTTGGCTGGAGCCAGAATAAATTTAGGATTCCGGTTTCCATCATGGTAGCGGCAAAAGAGTTTTTTCTGTCTCCGAGGAGTCTAAACATAAAGTTAAAAAAATGATATATATGTTAGAGTAATCATATTTTTAATGCTTGTTCCTATGCAGATAATAAATAATAATCATACTTGTGTATCCAGAGAGTTATCTATGGAAGAAGACCCAAAAGGAAACAGTTCTCTGCAAATACTTTGCATCAAACAGGACCTTCAGGATTTAAAAAATTTTATTAATGATTATTTTCTGGGAGAGAGATGGTAGGCCTTAAATAAAAAAGGGAGGATTTCTCTTTTAACACTCCTCTCATCAAAATAAAGTTCAGGTGTTACAAACATGAAAGAAATGTTTATGGAAATATTAAATGAATGATCAGCATTGCTCCAAACTTCACAGAGTAACTGGGAAACACCCAGAAAGCTTCTAAAAGGAAAAACAAACAAAACAAACCCTAACCAGGTTTTTCTAAATAACTCCCAGTTATGCTTGTGGCAAAAAAAAAAAAAAAAAAAAAAAAATTAAAGCAAAGATTAAAATGGGTAGCTCTGAAGAAGAGAATATAAGCTATTAAACAAGCCAGATGCTTTTATTTAGTGGATATTTAAAATAGAGCGGCCAAGAAAACAAAAATTTCTTTTAATCGCCTATATATTATATTAACTAAATAAGTTTTTGCACGGCTGGTTTTCTCTTGATTAAGCATGTCACCCTGGCTGGTGTAGCTCAGTGGATTGAGTGCTGGCCTGTGAACCAAATGGTCGCTGGTTCGATTCCCAGTCAGGGCACATGACTGGGTTGTAGGTTGGATCCCCAGTAGGGGGTCTGCAAGAAGCAACCACACACTGATGTTTCTCTCCCTCTCTTTCTCCTTCCCTTCCCTCTTTCTCTAAAAATAAATAAATTTTTTTTTTAAAAACAAGAATGTCATATATGAAGTAGAAATAGTATCCATTGTTTTAATTATTAGTTAACATTCTAAAACAAATAATGATTTATGTTTATTCTCCATGTAGTTTATTTACCTAGAGTAAAATCTAAAGCTTTTTATCAAGTAAATCTTTCATATAATGATGAGGTGAATTTATTCTGAAAAAAGGATGCTCCTTTGATTTGGGGCAGGGTTGACACCTATGTGTTGCATCAACAAACTGGCAAATTAGCAAAGTAAGGTTTTATACTTATAGCTCTATTTTGTTCTCTTCTTTAAGAGTTATAAAAAATATGTGTTCACTATCGGAAATCTGAACCCTTAACAAGATATTTGATGATATTATGAAACCACTGTGAAGTTTTTTAGGTGTGATAATGGTACTATGGTTATCTTTTTAACAGTCCTTATCTTCAAAAGGTACTAAAATATTTAGATGTAAAATTTTTAAAAAGGTTTCATGAGTCTAACAAAGTGTTATTTTCCTTGTCATTACTCATTAGCTCCCAAGGCAAAAGTAGGCATGTTCTTCCAGGTCTTCGTGAACTTAAAACACTCAAAGTTGTTAACTTGTTTGCTGTCAGAGGTTATGCTGTCAACAGTAAGTCATCAAGTACCAAAAGTTATGAATACCAAAACATAAAGCCCAGCTTGAAGTTTGTTAGTTGTAGAGAAAAAATTAAACACTATTCCAATGTTTACACTTAAAAATACTTACTTTAAAAATTCACTATTTCACTTCCTCCTATGTATGCCCACATTCAAGTGACCACTAGTACCACATGATATTCCTTAAAAGAGAGTTCCACTATCAGTTAATGTTGAGAAGCAATGAATACCATGCCCAAATTATACTTTATTGCAAAGACGCTCTGAAAAGGCCTGAGGCTGAACAAAAACCTATGTTTCCCAGAGCTGAATGCTTCTGTTTTTGGCCTGTTATCTATTACCATCCTAAAGCACTGGTACTCAAAGTTATAAATACATAAATACAGACACATAGTAAACAAACAGATATTTATAGACATAGTTTAGAGTTTTAAAGAATAAATGTTAAAGCCAAAGTCTCTTAAAAGTCTTTCTGAATTTTTAATATTTCTGAAATAGATAAACATTTTACTAAGCAATCCTGTCATGGTTGACTAGGTGCAAAACCACAAGAGATTATTGTACAGATAGATGAATTTGTTGTTCACAGGATGAATTAGAATGGTGGTTTTCTACTTAAGATGGCTGAAATCTCTTTTGCATTAAGATATAAAAAAAACTTGATCACTTCCTTTAAATTATCTGATCCTTCACCTTTTAAACAATAACAAGGATATTACCAAAAATACATCTAATGGTATGTGATTCACAAGCTTTATTTTAAAACTATTTTACTAACGGAGCATATTAAGTGTGACTCACAAAAAAAGGTGATGTGGCATACTATAAAACTTTATGCAGTAATTCTGATTTTTATCACATAGTCTTAAATATTAAAAAAACTTGATTCTCTCTAGAACTATGTACACACACAGGCACACATTCACACACAATTGGCTTTTCCACTTTACCATTTTGATACCCTCCCCACGGCACAGCATTTCGTACTTCTGTCTCTCTGGCAGGTAATCCACAGCAACCCCTTTTTTCTTCAGTTTGGTTTTCTGATCAGATTGGTCATCTGAAGCAGACTTATTGGCATCTTTTTCTTTAGTCATTATATACTCAAAATATTTTAAGTTACCATTAGCTCTCTGATGTTCAGGATCTATTAGAAGAGAAAGAGCACGTCCAAGAGTAAGCTTATGGTTGTTCAAACATCAGAATACAATAATATAAAAATAGAGGACCACACAGTTTACCTTCCAAACCAGGAGAAGGCACTAGTAAAAATTATTATGCCAAAACAACAGGTGTAAACCAGTACTGTCCCAAGTAAAAGAGGACATACAGTCACCCTATATAAAAAGAATTCTGGAAACAGAACCAGTCATTTATTTCAAAGTAGTAATTACTGCTGCTACTTTGAGAACTTACTAATTAGCCAAAGGAGCTACGTATGATCAATTTGATGTCAAATGAATTTTTAAAATATTTCTCATTCTTGTTTTAAGCAATGGAAAAGACTTCTCTGCAACTGAAATGTAATTAACATGGGAAAGACACTGTGTAAGTTTAAAAGCAACCTTTACCACAGATAAATTATAAATGCAGAACATAGCCTATTTCTGAAGGCTGAGTGGATTCTAGCCCTAAAATTCTAAATGAGACAGAAAAGAAAAACTAAAGATATAATTTTCAAATAAGCCAGAATCCACTAATTGTCTCTGAATTGCTAGTCATAATTTTTAGTTATCTTTCAGTAAGGGAAAAAGAACTTACTCCACCCATTGGGAGAAAACACACACACATACACACACACACACACACAAAGGCAGAACAGTATGTAGAAACTTCACTTGTGACATTAGCTGAAGTGTTTAGGAAATCTAGCCTTATTTGTAAAATATTTCTTGTCTCTGAGAATCTGCTCACAATATATTTTGTGATTTACAATATGAGCCTAATTTTGTAAAAGAAAGGGAAAAGTGTGTGAAGGGGGTATATACAACAAGGAAACAAAAAAAACTTGTAAGGCCCCGGCTGGTATAGCTCGGTGGATTGAACGTCAGCCTGCGAACCAAAGGGTCACCCAGTTCGACTCCCCAGTCAGGGCACATGCCTGGGTTGCAGGCCAGGTCCCCAGTAGGGGGCGCGTAAGAGGCAACTGATAAGAGGCACTGATGTCTCTCTCCCTCCATTCCCGTCTGTCTAAAAATAAAATAAATAAAATCTTTAAAAAGAAAACCAAAAAACTTGAGGTATCTTTGTGTGACTGAATTATGGATAACTCTTTTGGATCTTTTTCTATTTTTAAAACTTTCTTGCCATGAGTAAAGTTTTTAGGTCAAGAGAAAAAAAATCACTAAAAAACACTGAAAAAAAGGTAGTTGAATTAATAACTCAATTTATTCATTCAATTAATAAATAACCTAAATATCAAAAGTTCACTTTCAGATGACCTATCCTTTTGAATTGTTTCACTCTTCTGATATATACATTATTTATCTTTTCATAAAATAATTTATTTTTAAGTTTTAAGGCTTCATTACATACCGAAGGTCACCTGAATTTATTAGCATACAACTCCACCTCCAGAGATTCTGATTTAGTAAGCCTGGGATGGAAACCAGGGAATTTTCATTTCTAATAAGTATCCAAGTAATTCTGATGCACATGGTCCCTGGATTATACTTAGAGAAATGCTACATCTCTCTTTAAAATACTAGTGGTAAAATCCTCATAAAGATATCACATTTTTCTAAGATTTGAATATGACAAATATATTTTCAGTCTATTTATTTCAAATCACCATTTTTTAATATGAAATTCAATTAATTAAAAACATCCTTCAAAGGAAACTGGTTAATATTTAATACGGCAACATGGTAAATAAACATTTTTGGCGGAGTTAGCTAGATTAGGTTCAACTTAGAAATTCCTGAAGAGCACAGAGCAGAGAAATGCAGCCACTGTTGTAGTACTGTTTGGTGAGAAAAATCAAGTGCCATTTATTTAGAGGATAAAGTATGTTTGATAAATGAGGTACTTGAATTCTAACAAATAAAAAGTACCAAAGCTATATGATGAGATATATATTCAAATATATCTCTATTTATCTATCTATGTCTATGTATATATAACTTTGTATTAGGCCAAGTTAACATACCTAGTTCAAGAAGCTTCTTTGTGAGCAAAAGTGCCTTATCGAGGTCTCCCTGCTGGTATACCGCGTAGCTCAAATAATCTAGAACAGAGACTTTATCAATGGTAGAAACCTCGCCTTCCTCCAGCTGCTTTAGTGCTTGTTCCATCCACAGTTCTGTATGGTAATAATCTGCTTCTGTGTAGGCCACTTTGCCCAACTCAAAACAATCCTCAACAGTTAGAAAAGATTTGTGCTTTACTCCTATGGAAAGAAAACACAGGACTTTAGGATTCTTAATATTACTCCATATTTATTTAGGACAGCAAGTTTTTGCCTTTATCATCTCATGGCACACATAAGCTAATTACTAAAACTCTGCAACACAACAAAAAACACATTTTTTGCCAATCTGACAAAAAAATAGGTACAATTTTGATTCACTGACACTGGATGGCTACTGTTGTGTATCTAAAATAAAAGAGGTCAGTGCCCCTGACTAAGTAGTCAGGTATTGCATGACTTAAAAATTTTGTGGCACACCGGTTGAAAATTGCTGATTTAGGACTATACAAACTTCATTTGAACTTTACAATAATACTCTGAGGTAGGAAATGTAGGAATTATGTTAAATTTATAGACAGAGAAAAAAATTAAAGATAATAAAACATTGCAAGAATCACACAGTTAAAAGGGCACATGGGGCCTAGCTATCAAGATGTTAATTATCAGCCATCAAACCAAAATGAAGCATCAACTAAGTCTGAAGCATGCAATTTTTCTAACACAGCAAGAATCACCATATCAGATATATTTATCTTCCTTCTAACCAACAATCTAGGTAAGAGATGAATGAACAGAAGAGATGCAAACCTGTCAATTAGTTCCACCCTCGCCTTCTCCTTTCCTCTCCCTTTCCCAAAAGCATTAGTGATATATAATATACATACCATAAAGTTCACCCATTTAAAAAATGTAAAAGCTTTTAGTACATTTACAGATTTGTGCAACCATCACCATAGTCTAATTTTGGAACATTTACATCACCCAAAAAGAAACCCTGTAACTATGAGCAGTCACTACCTATTTTTTCCCCTTGGCTATCTCAGCTCTAGACAGCCACTAATCTGTTTTGTATATGTATAGATTTGCCTATTCTAGTTATTCCATATAAATGATATCATGAAACATGGTCTTTTGTGACTGCCTTTTTCACTGAGCATAATGTTTTCAAGGTTCATCCATGTTTTAGCATACTTTTTATTGCCAAATGGTCCACTGTATGAATAGACTACATTTTGTTTATCAGTTAATGGACATTTTAGTTGTTTCAACTTTTTAGCTTTTATGAATAATGGTACTAGGAACACTGGCTTACAAGTTTTTGGGAGGACAAATGTTTTCATTACTCTTGAGTAAGTATGCAGCAATAGAATTGCTGGTCAGACTGTAACTCTATTATTTAACATTTTCAGGAACTGCTAAACTATTTTCCAAAGTGACTACAATATCCCATTTTACAATCCCAACAGCAGTTGTATGAGGGTTCCAATTTCTCCATATCTTCTCCAATACTTGTTATTGTCCATCTTTTTTTATTATAGCCATTCTGGCGAGTATGAAGTGGTATTTCATTGTGGTTTTGATTTGTACTGCCCTAATGATTATGTTGAGCATCTTTTCACATGCTTATTGTCCATTTGTATATCATCTCTAAAAAAATGCCTTTGCCCACTTAAAAATTTGGTCTCTTTTTATTATTATTAGAATTATTTACATATTCTACATAAAAGTTCTTTATCAGACATATGAGTTTCAAATATTCTTTACCCATTGTGTGGGTTGTCTTTTCTCTTTTAACTATTCCTGATGTTTTATTCCAGTGTCTTTTCACTTTCTTGACAGTGTACTTTAAAGCATAGGGGTTTTAATTTTTATGAAGTCTAACTAAATATTCATATTTTTAAAAACACTGATTCTTACTGCCTACTATACAAAAAAAAAATCACCTCAGGTTTTACAATATTCCCACACACAACCTAAAGAAGTACACACACTCCAAAATTACAAAGCACATGATGTAAAAGTCCACCATGAGCAAAATAAACAGAAATTATTCACAAACAATATTAGACACCTTCCAAGATTTTCAGATATTGGTGTTATCAGATTAAGAATACAAAATAACTATGAATAAAATGTTTAAGGAAAGGAAAAATGCAAAATAAGAACATATAAGATCCCTAAAAAAAAAAAAACAGGAAAAAATAGAACTTCTAGAAATGATAAATATAATCGATAAAATAAAAACTCGTTGGTCAAGTTAAACAGCAAGATAGATAAAATATAAAAAGAGAGTAATAACCATAGAAGAAAGAGCTGAATAAATCTCCACGAGATTAATGACCCAGGCTGTAGCAGAGAGGAGAGATAAGTACAAAGGGCTAGTAAAAAGCAAGGAAGAAAAAATAAGAAGGTCTAAATACGTCTACTTGGAGTTCCAGAGGTAGACAATAGAGAGAATGTGGGAGAGGCACTATTTAAAGAAATAATGGTGGACAATTTTCCAGAATTAAAACACATGGAACTTCAGATTCAGGAAGCACAAAGAATCCCAAGCCAGACGGCATGTGATGGTTTCTTAAGGATATGTTTTGAGGAGGAGGGAAATAATTCTAAATGGAAAGTCTAAGGTATAAGAAAGAATGATAAACAAAGAAAATGGTATACATATGAGCCAATCTAAATTAAAAGAATGATCAGACTGACAAAAATCTCAAAGTTTGACAACAATTTTGGTGATGCTGTAGAGAAAAAGGGGTTTTCATAGATTGCTAGTGAAAATGCAAAATAATACAACCAATATGGAAAGAAACTGGGACAATATTAGCAAAATTACCTATGCATTTACTCTTTGATTCAGTGGCATCACTGATAGGAAAAATATCCCAAAGATCACTTAGCAAAAATACAATATAGCTCATGCACAAGGTCACTGGCAGCGTTATTTTTTGAACAGCAAAAGACTGCAAACAAACCAGATGTGTGTCAATAGAGGCCTAGTTAAATAATCTATGGTATCTCCACGAAACAGAGAAACATGCAGCTATACAAGGAAATGAGGGGGATTCCTATATATTGAAATGATATGAAGTGATATATAAGGTATATCAATAAATTAAAACACCAAGGTATAGAAAGTATTTATATCATGCTATCTTCTGTGTTTATATTGACATGAAATAGGAATATATATGTATTTGCTTATATTTTCCAAAATAAACAATGGAAACAGACAAACTAATAAAACAGTAGTTACATACAGGAAGAAGAAAAGAACAGGCTGAGGAGCACAGAAATGAAAGTGAGACGTCAGTGGGTCTTATTAGTCTAGTGTGAAATTTAAAATAAAATAAAAAGTTTTGCAAATAATGAGAGAAATAGGTGAAGGTGGTCAAAAGGTAAAAGATATATCTTTCGGTTATTAAATAAATAAGTCCTGGAACAAAAAACAAAAAGAACTCATGGACATGCACAACAGTGTGGTGATTACCATGGGGAGGGGGAGAGGAGTGGAGGGGGAGACGAGTGGAGGTGGAAGATGGCATGAGGGGGATAAATGGTAATGGAAAGAAATACAATAAAATATAAAAATAAAATAATAAAAAAATAAATAAGTTCCAGGTATGTAATGTACAGCATGATGTCTATAGTTAATAATAGTGTACTGTATATTTGAAAGTTGCCAAGAGAGTAGATATTAAAAGTTCTCATCACACAGACAAAAAATTTTATAACTATGATTATGATGTATATTAACTTATTGTATCATCATTTCACTATATATACATGTCAAGTCATTATGTTGCACACTTAAACTAATACAGTGTTATATATCGATTATATCTCATTTTTTTAAAAAGGTTATTTGCGTGCCTTTTTGTTTATAAAAATATTAATAACAACATTTTGCTGTTTTAGCTTTCACATGCTTTTAGCTCATTGATTCTCATGGCAATACAATGAAAAGGGTATTATTTCAGAACTCAAACGGACATTGCCTATGCTACTTACAGTTTCATGTTTCTATACTGGACAATGTGTTATCACACTTCACTGTCAACACATTTCTAAATAGATTAGATATTTAGAAACCAAAACAATATAAAAATTTTGAACAAAAGGACAAAGATAGGCTATGAACTGAAAACAGCCTGTGATAAATTTGCTATCAGTAAAAAAAATGTAGAAGGGGAGAAAAAAAAGAGAGAAGAAGAAGGGAAAAAGGAAGAGGAGGGGAAGGTAGAGAAGGAGGGGGAGAAGCAAGGGAGAAGCGGAGGAAAAGTTTTCCAAACTTCTGACATCAATGTTGGAACAGTAATTGTGAGACTCATGGTGGTTTAGCATTAATGTCAAAATATCTGGTCTCCTACCCCAACTTCACTGACCTATGTAAATGGAAAGATATAGCATTTTCATAGATTAGAAAATTATGTATTGTTAAATGGCAATGCTGCCCAAATTCTCCCCAAGATTCAACATAATCCCATTCAAAATACCCATGGGCATTTTTGTAGAAACTGACATACTGATTCTAAAATTTATAAAGAAATTCAAAGAATTTAAAATGACCACAGAAGCTTTACAAAGAATATAGTTGGAGAACACATTCTATAATACTTGATTTCAATACTTTATAGAGTTTACTTTATATTTATATATTATATACTTATATATGTTACTTTATTAATTACTATAGTAATTCAGACTGTTTGCTGTTGTGTAAAAATAGACATATACTTCAATGGAACAGAATGAAGTCAGGAAATAGATCAAATGATTTTTGACTGAGATGCCAAGGCAATTCAACAGGAGAAAGGAAAGTCTTTTGATAAATGTTGTTCGACCAACTAAGTATTCATATTTTTAAAAACAAACATTGACCTCTACTGCCTGAAATTTTTTAAAAAATCAACTCAAAATGTATGTTACAGCTTAATGTGAAATCTGAAACTATAAAACTTCTAGAAAAAAAATGTTGAGACTTTAGAGAGACAAAGATTTCTTAGATATGACACCAAGTACTACCCATAAAAGAAAAAAAATTAATAATTAAACATCATCAAAATTTAAAACTTTTGTTCTTTGAAAGCCACCAATATGAGAACAAAAAGACTGGTTAAAAATATTCACGACACATGTATCTGATAAAGAACTTATATTCACAATAGAGAACTCTTAGAACTCAAAATGATTAAGAACAGATTCTTCACCAAAGAAGAGATATGAATGGCCACTAAACATATGAAGAGATGTTCATCATCATAATGTAAATTAAAACCACAATCAGATATCACTAAAATATTGAACATACCAAATGTTAGTGAGTATGTGGAGGAACTGGAATTCTTAAAACACTGATGACAGGAATATAAAAGAGTACAACAATTTGGCAGTTTCTTAAAAGTTCAATACACACATACCATGCAACCTAGTAATTTCACTCTTAGGTATGTAACCAAAAAATTAAAAATTGAAAAATACACATGCAAAACTAATAATAAAATAGAAAGAGAACAATGCCCCAAAATCAGGGAAAAAAAACTGAAAAAAATGAACAAAACTGTAAAACACACTGAGGGCACAACCACACTAATAACATGTTTTTAAAACAATACTTTGACTGATCATATCTAGTATAATATATTCTGAGGATAAAAAGTACAAAGAAAAAAAATGTGTTCAATAGTCTTAATGTCATTAATAATACAGGTACTGTTATTTTGAAATTACCTTAAGCATATTATAGTATAATACAAAGAAGCAATTATGTTAATGTCATTGGACCTACGCGTTTCAACACAAAAGAGATATAAACTATGTAATCTTAAATTTGAATTACAGTTAACAATATGAACTCACATACCTCTATTGAAAATACCTAGAATCAATGATAAACTCAATAGCAATAAACATCCCAAGAACCTAGCTAGGCTCTGCTTCATAAATGTCATTCCCCATTAAAAAGAATCAAAGTTCATTATAGAAATGTCTAATTTCTGCTCTAGGATAGAAATTTATAAGGTAAGCCTGGAAAAAATTGTGACACAAAGCAAAGAAGCTTCCTTGCTAGCAAAGAATAATAATAAAATCATTTCAGAAAGACCAATTTGCCAATCTAAAGAGGTTCCCACTGACCTAAAATGGGATAACCTGAACATCAAATGAAATAATATAACAGATTGAAACAGAAGAAAATATATATAAATCTGTGAGTTCATAATTATACTTCAGATAAAAACCACTAGTCACTACAGGAAGTTATGATGACATCAACTCATTACTCTGAAAACTGACACAAGAAAAAGAATCAAGGATTTATCTTGCCTTTCATGTATAAATTATATAGTTCAGAGTAACCAAATGGTTCCTGCAAGAAAGTTCTTATTTATAGAATTCCAGCTAATGAAAGTAGAATGAATGATGGAATAAGAAAAGTCACCATTTTGCAACCCCTAATGAACTAGTTCTGGGTAATGATCTTCAAAGGCTGCCAAATCCATTAGATGAAATTCAGAGAGGACTTTATACAGAAGTATCAGTCACCCACCACTAAAGCTCTCATCAATCATTATCACAAAAAGTGTTATCAGGTCATGAAATTCAACAGAAAGTTCAGAGTGCCACCTACAGAATTAACTTAAAAATGAATCTAATCAAGCCTCAAACTAACCAGTTTGCAGGAAACAAGAGTTAGAAGAACAAGTTAAACAATACAGAAGAAGAAATCAGGCAACTCCAGAATGTGGTACATTCCACAGGACATATGCCCAGGGTTTTCCAACTAATCAATGAAATGGAAGGAAAAAAAGGATGAGAAGGAAAAATAAAAGAAATTTAAAAGACATAACCAAGACTTCCATCCAAGGTGGAGGCATAGGTACATACACTATGTCTCCTCGCACAACCAAAAGGACAACAAAAAACTTAAAAACAAACAATAACCATAACTGCGAGAAAATCGAACTGTATGGAAGTCCGACAACCAAGGAGTTAAAGAAGTAACATTCATTCAGACTGGTCGGAAGGGTTGAGATGGGCAGCCAGGGTGGAGAGGATGTTCTCAAGGCAGTGGTTGGCGGACCTGACGGTCCCACATTTGCGTGTGGATAAACCAGGAGTGAGAGAGACCGTGCAACCTAAGGTTCCGGCACAGGAAAAGAAAGCCTCAAAAACTCTACCAGTAAAAACCTGTGGGGGTTGGGGCAGCAGGAGAAACTGCCAGTTTCCCAGGAGAGTTCATCTCAAGAGACCCACAGGGTCCTAGAACGTATATAAACCCACCCACCTGGTAATCAGCACCAGAAGGGCCCAGTTTGCTTGTGAGTAGCAGGGGAAGTGACTGAAAGCCGGCCAAGAGCCAAGCAAGAGGCTTTGTTCCCTCTCAGACCCCTCCCCCTACAGACAGCAACACAACGCAGTGATGTGGGTTGCCCCACCCTGGTAATTACCTAAGGCTCTGCCCCTCAAAACATAATAGGAGCCCCGAGACATAAAAAATATGGCCCAAACGGAAGAACAGATCAAAGCTCCAAAAATAGAACTAAGCAATGAAGAGATAGCCAACCCAACAGATGCAGACTTGAAAATACTGGTAATCTGGATGCTCACAGAATGAGTGCAGTATGGTCACAAAATGGAGGAAAAAGTGAAGGCTATGCAAAGTGAAACAAAGAAAAACATACACAGAACCAACAGTGAAGGGCAGAAAACCAGAACTCAAATCAACGATTTGGAACAGAAGGAAGAAATAAACATTTAACCAGAACAGAATGAAGAAACAAGATGTCAAAAAAATGGGGAGAGACTGAGGAACCTCTAGGACAACTTTAAACATTCCAACATCCAAATCATAGGGGTGCCAGAAGGAGAAGAGAAGAGCAAGATATTGAAAACTTATTTGAACAAATAATGAAGGAGAACTTCCCCAATCTGGCAAAGGAAACAGACTTCTAGGAGGTCCAGGAAGCTCAGTGAGTCCCAAAGAAGTTGGACCCAAGGAAGCACACACCAAGGCACATCATAATTACAGTACCCAAGATTAAAGATAAGGAGAAAATCTTAAAAGCAGCAAGACAAAAGGAGACAGTTGCCTACAGAGGAGTTCCCATAAGACTCTCAGCTGATTTCTCAAAAGAAACCTTACAGGCAAGAAGGGGCTGGAAAGAAGTATTCAAAGTCATGAAAGGCAAGGGCCTACATCCAAGATTACTCTATCCAGCAAAGCTATCATTTAGAATGGAAGGGCAGATAAAGTGCTTCCCAGATAAAGTAAAGTTAAAGGAATTCATCATCGCAAGCCCTTATTAAATGAAATACTATAGAGGCTAATCTAAGAAAAAGATGATAAAAAATATGAACAGTAAAATGACAACAAACTCACAATTATCAACAACTGAACCTAAAAAACAAAAAAACAAAAAACTAAGCGAACAGCTAGCACAAGAACAGAATCACAGAAATAGAGATCACATGGAGGGTTATTGGCGGGGAGGTGGAGGGGGGAGAATGGAGGAAAAGGTACAGGGAATAAGAAGCAAAATGGTAGGTATAAAATAGACGGGGGAGGTTAAGAATAGTATAGGAAATGAAGAAGCCAAAGAACTTACATGTACAACCCATGGACAGGAACTAAGTGGGGGAATGCTTGTGGGAGGGCGTATGCAGGGTGGAGGAGAAAAAGGGGAGGAGAAAAAGGGGAGGAAAAAAATGGGACAGCTGTAATAGCATAATCAATTTTTTTTTTTAAAAAAGAGACACAACCAAATATGCAATTGTAAAAAGACATCTTTGAGATCAGAGAATCTGAGTACTGACTAAATATTAAAGAGTATTAAGAAAATATTGTCAGCTGGTTAGGTCAGATAATAGTAAACGGCTACATTATTTTCAAAAAGGACCTAATTAATCAGTTAGATATGCATACTGAATTACTAATAGATAAAATGACACAATGTCTAAGATTTGCTTTGAAAGCAGTCCAGTAAAAACAGCAACAACAAAAAAAGTGGAGGAAACAGAAAACAAGATTGGCAAAGTGTAATAAGCTTTTGAGGTTGGGTAATGATGGATAAGTAAGAGGCTCATCATGTCTCTTCCTTTATTTATTTTTTTATATTTGATATTTTCCATAATAAAATGTCTTATAATGCTGAGAATAAATCAATATTGTACTAGAAGTCACTCTTCCAAAAAGGTAGTTTTTAAAAGAAACTACTGGTCAAAAGCAGAGTAACCAACAGTTTCTCTGATCAGACAGACATAATCTTATACATTTATTTAAATGTCTGATGATATCACATGGGAAACTAGTGGAAAAGGGAACACAATGGTGTTTTCCTTAATACATTTTTATTCAATACACTTCAAAGAATCACTAAATTGGCTACAACCAAACCTGGCTATGTCCCATGATGTCAATATATTTTTTAAAGGCTAGCAGAAAGGGAGTTTATGAGAATAAATTAAGAAGTCAAGTCATCATCCCATTTTGCTAGCGATCAGACATTCATTGTCAAAGTGAAAGTATGCCCTAGTCTGAGGAGGGCCTGTCATATCCCAGGAAGCAGGCAGAGTCCTAGCATGGAAGTATATGCACTGAAGGATCACACTGATCAATACAATCAAATATTCAAATCATACAACTACCTCTATTCACTTTTTTTGCCTCATGTTAGTCACTTATGGATAGTAACCGATTGTCAGCGTATTCCTAAAATGAAGATGAAGATCCATATTTGACACTTTTCCCTTAACTAACTCTCCACTCCACACTCCACTCTAGGAAAAGATAACAAGAAACTTAATAGTTTAACATGATGCAATCCCCAAAGCCAAAGAAACACATCCCATTTTGACTCTCCTATTATTTTTCAGTAATGAGAACTGGTATACGGTTCTAAGAAGAGCTTACAATGCAGCAATTAGGACCTCAGGGACATGCAAAAGACATAAAAGAACAGTATGCCATTAATTCATGTAGGTAGCACCAGTAATATTTTTTACATGACCTGATATTCTGGCAACATTATTTCAAAACATGATGGAAATAGTAGATTTTTAGCTATTCTGCTTTGCTAGTTATTATCTCTGCTTTTCTTACCTACGGATCTACTCAAATTATTAAAAGCAGAGTGTCTGAGAATCAGACTCTTAAAAGAATAAAATAAAAAAGTGATACTATATCCCATTAAAAGCAGAATGTCTGGGAATCAGATCCTTAAAACAAGAAAATGAAAAAGAACTGATGCAGCATTTGAAAGGGAAGGCTATTTCCAAAACAGAAAACATGATAAAAGTAAATGGGCAAGAAGATAAAGAAAATGGGATAAGGAAAGTGATGTTGGCAGAAAAAGACTACAAAAAACTTTCATACAAAGGGCAAACAGAATTTGATAAGAAGGAAGAATAAGTTGTACATTCCTTTGGTTCAAAGAAATGGTGTGGATGATTGACATTAGCATGTCAAACTGAATGCAGCAACCCAAATTTAAAGCAAACTAACACCAAAAAGAGTCCTTTTAATTTATTATCCCAAAACAAACTATATGACATGACAGTTTAGAAAAATTTACTTAGAAATACACTTTTGTTGCTCATCTATAAGCTGGAACATTTATTTTAAAAATTCTTATACTTCACAGGAACACTTCAAGTGGATAAGAACTTGATCTGTGTGAGAGAAACATGTTTAAAATGCATATACTTCGGAAGCTGGTGTTGTACATCTGAGGCAGTATGACACACTGATAGCTGGGTGAGCTTGAGATTTGTGGGGAATCTACCATCTGGTTTAGTAACCTTATCAGTCACCAAGATAGTGATGCAAGTGACTGAGAGTGTGAACATTCAACTTCCACCTGAAGTAAATAAAATTTTTTGTGTAAGACATTTTTCATTACCCCCCACCACCAAATCACAGCTAAAAATTGAAAAGTATGGTATCTTTGGAAGACATGGATCTTTTCAACAAATCAGTGTTAGTTACGAACAACATGAAACTAAAGGACCAGTCTATATTGATGCTAATGCATATACTTATCAGATTTTATTTTTTTAAGATTTTATTTATTTTTAGAGAGGGGGCAGGGAGAGAGGAAGACAGGGAGAGAAACATGTACAAGAAACATCAACTGGTTGCCTCCCACACCCCCAGTGGGGACTTGGCCAGCAACCTAGGCATGTGCCCTGACTGGGAATCAAACCAGCAACCCTTCCAGTTAGCAGGTCAGCACTCAATCCACTGAGCCACACTAGCCAGGGCCAGACTTTATATTAAAATATCAACAAAGCATTTCAAACCAAAGAAACAAACAAAACAAATAAAGGAGTAACATGGCATAAATATAACTCCACTGAAATAAGCATTTACCTGACTTTTTTTTTTGTTTGGGGACAATTAAAATCATCCTTCCCCTACAACTCTTACCCCCATCATTCACACTTAAACTATACACTACAATTTTAAGTCAGACAAAGCCAAGGGTATGCAAGGATACGAAGAAATGGGAACTCTTATACACTGCAGGTAAAAGTCTAAATTGCTGCATTTGCTCTGGAGAAAAATCTGGCCATATCTAGAAAAGGTGAAGAAGCACATACCCTGACTTTTTATACCCTAGATAAACTCTTCCATGTGTGTACATGGACATAAACAGGGATGTATGCTGAAATCTTGTTTAATATAGCAAAAAAATCAGAAATAACCTAAATGTCCATCCATCCACAAAAGAATTAATAAATCAATTTTGTCATATACTATATACAGCAGTCAGATAACTGTGACCAACATGGATGAATTTACTCAAAAAATATTGAGTGAAAAGGTTACAGAAAGATAGAGTATGATATATTTGTTTAAAATTTAAAAACACAACACAATATATGTATTGTAGTTAAGTAAAAAGACGGAAGAAGTTCAGAATGGTCATTATCTCTAGATAGGAAGTGAAGGTGCACAGGGGGTCTTTATACATAAATGTGATCTTTTACTATTAACAACAGAGAAAGGTTTGGAGAACAACAACAACAACCAAAAAAAAACCCCAAAAGCTAAAAACAGCTTATTCACTCTAGTGTTATTTTTACCACTTACAGGATATATAAAATGCTAATGAAATTTCAGTCACTACGCTTATAATGAATTTGCATGAAAAGGAAAATTCTGTAAGAACTAGTCCTAAACGATGACCTGAAGAACAGAATTCAATAAGGAGACACAAAGTGCATGAGAAAAGATGAACATTGCTTCAATGAAAAACTATACATATTCTCAGAGTAGTTTAATTTTAGTCATTCTCTATGAAAGTCTTACTAACTGATCTAGGTACTCAAAGGAACCAATGAATTTCCTAAGATTAAACATAACAACATCGGGCTGACACAATATTCAATGCCACTTTGAAGGGAAGATAATAAAGTTTTAAATGAAAAGAAATACAGGGAACTAAATGAAATTGATTATCCCCATATATGCTAAATCTGCTTCTTTTGTGTTCTGTTTTTTTTTAAAACAGAATCCATCTAGCTGTTGAAGACACCAGAAACTCATATCCAGTCGACTGTTAAATTCTACTACTCCATCTCCTAAGTAGCTTGATAACCTATCACTTCTGTCCATGCCAACTCGCTACCAATGTTACCTCTTATTTAAATTTTTACAACAGCCTCATCCCTGATTTCTTTGTCCCTACCCCTAGGTCTCAATCCAATCTCCATTCTGCGGCAGAATATTTCTAAAAACTTTCCTGTTAAAACTTTTCAGTGGTTTCTCATTACACTCAGAACAGTAAAAACCCAACATGGCTTACAAATCCCTTCAAGCAATGGCTTTTGCTTGTTTATATAGCCTCATCTCTTACCCCATTGTGTCCAACTTGTACACTCACCTCTTAAACTACTTGTTAGATTCTGATATTAAATGCTCTCTCCTCCTCTCTGGCCTTTATACATGTTCTCTCTGATTAGAATACTTTTCTTATGCCTACTTCTCCCTACTCTCATTCTCCTGGGTACTTCTTATCCATTTTGATTTTTTACTTTATTTTTTTTATTACAGCTAGCACTCAACACTTTTTTGCATTAGTTTCAGGTGTACAGCACACAGACATTCATATAGGTTATAAAGTATTCCCTTTGATAATTCAAGTGCCCATCTGTTACCAGAGAGAGTTATTACAGTATTAACTACAGTCCCTATAATTTACCTTACATCCCCACAATTACCTTCTAACACCAATTAGTACTTCTTAATCCTTTCACCTTTTTTTAACTCTGTCTCCACAATACCCATCCCCTCTGGTCTTCATCAGTTCGTTCTCTGTATCTGTAAGTCTGTTTCTATTTTGTTTATTTTGTTCTTTAGATTCCATATATAAGTGATATCATATGATATTTGTCTTTTTTATGGCCAAGTAATATTCCATTATACATGTACCAAAACGTTTTATCTACTCATTTATTGATGGACAATATCTCAATGTTTTTAATGTCACATCTTCCAGAAAGTCATCCTTTATGCCTCTTACCAAATCCAGAATTACGTTTTCTTCAATGTGCTCCCACAGTATCCTCAAATACCCCCATTTAGGCATTCATCATACTATATTATAAGACTGTAGACACTCTAAGGGCAAGAGTAGTGTCAGTCTTATTCATTACTGCATTCCTAGTACCTAATATGACGGTTAGCACATATTATATAACTAACAGCTCTTAAATAAATTAATGTTTTTAAATCAGAAGCCAATTTTTCAAAATAAAACTGTGATCAGAAGTGTTATAATGAATAATATTAGTAAAAAACAAAATAAAATTTGTAAATTTGTACATTTCTGGAAATCCCACTTAAGAGAATTAGTATAGCTTACTAAAAATTATATTTGACATTACATCATGATTAATTTTCCCACTTGATACTTCACCTTAAATGAATGGAGATGAGCAAGAAAACATCTTAATAAATAATTCATCCTGCTGTACTTTATTACTGAGAAAATCATTTCAGTATGAAGAGAAAGGTAACATTTCTTATTGCTTGAGTTGACAATGACAGGGAGACGGTAATGGTGGTAAGCCACAGTCACAGAAAATGTGAGACGGCAAACAGTAAACCATCGTGTGAAGCTAGAAATCATTAATAAAATAAAACTAGAAAAATAAAACAAATTGTAAGACTTAAACAACACATTTTTAAACAATAAATATATCAAAGAAGAAATCACAGGGGAAATTAGGAAATACTTCAAGACAAATGAAAATGAAAACACAGCATACCAAAACTTATGAGACACAGTAAAAGCAGTGCTAAGGGAGAAATTTATAATTATAAATGCTTACATTAAAAAACAAGAAAGATCTCAGATAGACAACCCAAGTTTACAACTTAAGAAACTAGAAAAAAACAAGAACGAATAAAACCCAAAGCTGGCAAAAGAAGGGAAATATTAAAGCAGAGAACAGAAAAACAACAGAGAAAATTAATGACACCAAAAGCTGATTCTCTGAAAAGATCAACAAAATTGACAATCCTTTAGCTATATCAGCTAAGAAAAATGGAAAAGATTCAAATTACTAAAATCAGAAATTAGAGTGTAGGTCTTACTACCAATTCTACAGAAATACAAAGGATTATAAGGGAGTACTAAGAAAAAACTGTACACCAACAAACTTGATAATCTAGATAAAATGGACAAATTTTCTACAAACACAAAACCTACCAAGACTAAGAAAAAAATAGAAAGTCCAAATAGACCTACCACTAGTAAGGAGAATGAATCAGTAATCAAAAGTATCTTGACAAAGAAAAGGCCCAGACCTTATGATGGCTTCACTGGAGAATTCTATTGAGCATTTAAAGAACTAACAGCAATCCTTTTCAAACATTTCTGAAAAAAATGGAACAGGAGAGAATATTTCCTATCTCATTCTCTGAAGTCAGCATTACCCTTATACCAAAACCCAGCAAAGACACTACAAGAAAACTACAAACCAATTACCCCTTATGAACAGAGGCAAAACATCCTCAACAAAATACTAGCCAACAGAATTCAGCAGCATCTTAAAAGGATTATACACCATGACCAAGTGGGATTTATTCCTGGAGTACAAGGATGTTTCAACATATGAAAACTGATCACTGTAATATACCACATTAACAGAATAAAGGAAAAACACCACGTGATCATCTCAATTAATTCAGAAAAAAGCATTTGACAAAATTCAACACACTTTCATGATTAAAAAAAACAAAAAACTCAACAAACTGGAAATAGAGGAAATTATCTTAACATAATAAAAGATATATTTGAAAAAATCCACAGCAAACATACTCAGTAGTGAAAGGCAAAGCTTTTCCTTTAGATCAAGAACAAGCATGCCCACTTTTACCACTTCTGTTCAATTTAGTACTGGAAGTTGAAGCCAGTGCCAAGGGAGAAATTTATAATTATATATGCTTACATTAAAAAACAAGAAAGATCTGACTGAAAACCCAAGTTTTGCCAAAGCAATTAGGAAAAAAAACAAAAAAGGTAGTAAAAGGTATCCAAATTTTAAAGGAAGAAGTACAATGATCTCTTTTGCAGAAAATATTATCTTAAACATGGAAAACCCTAACTATTCCACAACAAATTGTTAATAAATGAATTCAGGAAAATAACAGGATACAAAGTCAACACACAAAAACCATATACATTTCTACATATTAACAATGTATAATCTGAAAAGAAAAGTACTACAACAATTCTAAGAATAAAATACTTAGGAATTAACCAAGGAAATGAAAGACTTGTGCAATGAAAACTACAAAACATTGGTGAAAGAATTTAAAGACAACAGCCTGAGTGGTGTAGGTCAGTGGGTTGGGCATCATCCCACAGGCTGAAGGGTTAGGTCTCACTCAGAGCACATGCAAGAGGCAACCAATTGATGTTTCTCACATCAATGTTTCTCTCCCTCTCTTTCTCCCTCCCTTTCCCCCTGTTTAAAAATAAACACATAAAATCTTTAAAGAGAGATACTTCAAACTTTATAGAGAGAGAGAGAAATTAAAGAAGACATAAATAAACAGAAACATATCCCATGTCCATGGACTGGAAAATTTATATTGTTAAGACATCAGTTACTACCTAAAGCAATCTAGATTTAGTGTAATCCCTATCAAAATCTCAATGACATATTTTGCAGTAATAAAAAAATGAACCCTAAAACTCATATGGAATCTCAAGGGATCCCAAATAGCGAAAACAATCTTCAAAAAGAAGGACAAAACTGAAAGATTCATGCATCCTGATTTCAAAACTTACTACAAAGCTACAGTCATGAAAACAGTATGGTACTGGTATAAAGACGACATAGATCAATGGAATAGAGCCCAGAAAGAAACTCTTACATGTATAGTCAAATGATTTTTGACAAGGGTGCCAAGACCATTCAATGGGGAAAGGACAGTCTTTTGAACAAATGGGGTTGGGAAAATTGGATATCCACCACATGCAAAAAAATGAAGTTGAACCCTTACATAATCATATGCAAAAATTAACTCAAAATGGACCAAGGACCTAAATGTAAGAATGTGAGAGCTAAAAAAATAAAACTCTTCGAAGAGTCCTGGTTGGTGTACTCAGTGGGTTGAGCACTAGCCTGCAAACCAAAAGGCTACCAGTTTGACTCCCAGGCAGGGCACATGCCTGGGCTGCAGGCCAGGTCCTGAGTTGGGGGTGTACAAGAGGCAACCGACTGATGTTTCTCTCTCCCTCCTTCCCCCTCACTCTAAAAATAAATAAAGTAAAATAAAATAAACTCTTAGAAGAAAACACAGGACAAAAGCTTCATGACACTGGATTGGACATTGATTTCTTGTACATGATCCGAAAGGCACAGGCAGTAAAAGAAAAAAACAAAGTAGATTCTATGAAAATTTTATAATTTTGTACATCAAAAGACAGTATCAGTGGAGTAAAAAGGCAACCCACAGAATGGGAAAAAATATTTCCAAATCATTTATCTCCTAAGGGATTAATACCCAAAATACGTAGAGAACTCCTAAAATCCAGCAACAAAAAAACCCCAAACACTATTAAAAAGGGAGAAAGGGTTTAAACATACATTTCTCCAAAGAAGGTATGCTAAGCACATGAAAATATGCTGAACATCACTGATAATTAGAGAAATGCAAAAGTAACGAGATGCTACTTCACATGACTTCTCATCTATTAGGATGCTTACTATCAAAAAAAAAAAGATAATAGCAAGTGTTGGCAAGTATGTTGAGAAATTGTGCCCTGTTGGTGAGAATGTAAAATGCTATAGCTACTATGGAAAACAGTATGACAATTCCTCAAAAAATTAAAAATAGAATTACCATATGATCCAGCAATTCCATTTCTGCACATATACTCAAAGAATGGAAGGCAAGGTCTTGAAGAGATAGTAGCACACTCATGTTCATAGCAGGATTATTCACAATAGCCAAAATCTGGAAGCAACTCAGGTGTCCATTGTTGAATGGATAGGTAAAATGTGGTATATACATATAATAGATTATTAGTCAACCTTAAAAAGTAAGGAAATTATGATACATGTCACAATATGGATGATCCTTGAGGACTCTATGGTAAGTGAAGTAAGCCAGTCACAAAAAGACAAATACTTCATAATTCCACTTACGAAGTACTTGAATCATAGAGACAAAAAGTAGAATGATGATTTCCAGGGGCTGGAGAAAGAACAAATGGGGCTTAATGTTTAATGGGTATAGAGTTTCTGTTTTATGTGATCAAAAGAGCTACGGAGATGGATGGTGGTGATGGTTGTACAACAATGTGAACATAGTTAAGCCACTCAATGGCACATTTAAAATTGGTTGAAATAGTAAATTTTATTATACGTTTTTGTAAAATAAAAATCTTCAAAGCAAATGATCATGAAATAACCAGCTATAACTTTAAAAAATGGGTTTTGCCAAAAATAGATTAGAAAGTAGGACATTTACACTGCAGAACACTTACAAAATCTGTGCATATCCAATAGGTCTTGGTTTTTAAATTATTGAACATATAAACTTTGATTACCAATTCCCTTATAACTTTACATACAAATACTGGGATGTTCTAAATAAAAACATCTGGAAAAATAATTGTTTCTTCTTTTTACATGCTAAAATCGCCTACTTAAGGTTAGTCCTTATAATTATTACAAGCTTCCAAAGTAACAAGCTAGAAGGTTATCCACACCTATTAAGTCCTAAAAAAATGGAAGGTTGTTTTGTCCTCAAAGGCTATGACACAAACTAAAGTTAAAAGTCTTAAAATACTGAAGTCTTTTTTACAGTAACACTGCCCTATTGTACTGAACAGAGAAGCCAGGTGACGGGTGTTTTACAGACTAAAAGAATTCTTACCTGGAAGATTACCCTTTGAAATGGTGTCTGTATCCAAATTGTAGGTGTCCTGGAGACGCAACAGGGCTTTGGCTGCCCCAACCTGATCTTCATCATTAGGAAAGTACTGTCTCTGTATTGTTAGGTTAGAGATAAAGCCTTGAAATAAGGAAATAAGAGGGGAAGGGAACCTCAGAGACTTCAAATTTCCCAATATAGTCTTTACAAAGAATTTTCAGAATTGATTTTATTATAATTTTCTACCATACTATGTTCCACATGCTCAATGAGAAAAAATTAAATACACTGAATGAGACTTGACATACCTCTAACTCATTCTATTTTCTCAAACCTTTTCTAATGTTGCTTAATCTGAGGTCATTGCATAAATTATGCCTGTATGCATTAGTAGATAAAGATTAACTAACCTAATAATTGAGTTTTTAGTACAACATAGCCTCCACTAAGGTTGAAAAATGAACAGATTTATGGATTTGAAAATGATATTCATTGGCAACCAATTATACTTTCAGGTAACAGATGGTAAGTAAAATACATGCTCTTAAATTCTGTTTTTTCCTTCCATGTGCCACACATTACATAAATATGTAAATATATAAAGTTTAGTGGAATTCTTTAAGGGGAATAAGAGTTATTAATTATATATTTAAGATTATCAGCCCTGGCTGGTGTGGTTTAGTGAACTGAGCACCGGCCTGCGAACTGAAAGGTCATCAGTTCGATTCTCAGTCAGGGCACACGCCTGGGTTTTGGGGCAGGTCCCCAGTTGGGAGTGTGTGAGAGGTAACTTATCGATGTATCTCTCACACATTAATGTTTCTCTTCCTCTCTTTCTCCCTCCATCCCCCTCTCTCTAAAAGTAAATAAATAAAATATTTTTTAAAAAGATTGTTGCACTCATATTTTTTAAAAAAGATTATTAGGTAAGCTCATTTATTAAAATATATTTAGATCTAATTACTGAATACAGTGTTCAATCAAGATTTGCTCTATATAAAAATCTTAATTTTAAAACTTTGTATATAAAATATATCAAAAATCAAACTAACAAACTAATTACTGGTAACTATATAACCCTTAAGGAGAATGGATGCTAAATGCTCCTTAAGGAACCAAAAAAACAAAAAGTGATTTAAATTTTTAAAAATATGTCATCATCTGCCAATAAAAGTTTGGTATGAGACTTCTCTTCCCTCTCATTTATTTATCAACTTTTTTGATCAGTAAAGGGCTATGCATTTTTACATTAATGAAAATGTAAAAATGAACAACTAGCTGGAAAAAGGCTAAAGTTCATGTCAAGCATTTGTTTTTACTTTTAAGACCAATTCTCAGTTACAATATCCACATGGAATTTTACAAGCAAGTTTTATAAGTTTTACAGATGACTATGCTTTTTAGGTCCCAAAACAAATTTCAAGAAGTTGCTTAAATCCTCTCTAATAAAAAGAAAAAATATATATATAGTAGCTTTATGGATGACTACCACAATTAAAATGTCAAAGTCTCAATGTTTACCTTGTAAAAGAACTCAGGTCATACAGATCATTATTTGAAAATTTTAAATGAATGAATGAATGAACATGTATGTGCATACATATGTATATATGTGACATGTATATATACACGCGCACATACATGACCTTTACAATGCTGTCATGGTGCTATGTATGAGAGCAAATAATCACAAGTATTTTCCTCTCATTGTGAGGAAATACTCAGAGTGCTTGCCCTAATTTTTCTTTTCAAGGTTTCCTATCCTATGCAAAATAGTTTAGTTTACATAACTATTTCATCTACACAACTAGTTCAATTCTCTCCCTCTTTCTCTTAAAAAAATTTTTTTTAATACCATATGATTTCACTCATATGTGGAATCTAATAGACAAACTGACTAACAAGCAAAAAGGAGACAGACTCGTGGATAGAGAGGAGGCTGACAGTTCTGGGGAGAGGGTGTTAAGATGGTAGAGGAATCAAAAGGATTCATGGACACAGACAACAATGTGGTGATTGCAGGAGGGCAGGGCAAGGGTATAAGACGGATAAATGGTAATGCAAAAAATACAATAAAAAATAAATCTAAAAAATTTTTTTTGCCACCTTCAGTCATTCAATGATATTTGAGACTGTACTATATACTAATCCCAATCCCTTTGCTTCCTCAATCTTCAGACTTAGTTTTCTGTGTCTGTTATTAAAATACCTTATATACCTCAATACTCCAATTACAATTTATTATTTCAATTACAGACATTCACTATTATTGTTTGCTGCCTCAGTTTGTACATTTATTGTCTTCATTAAGTAAAACAATCCTAAATGTCAAAATACTATCTAGAACATCACTAACATTTCTCCTTATATTACCACTCCCTACTTCCAGAACATTAAAAACTGATTAGTAGATAAAGTTTACCTCAAATTTCTTTTATGATAAACACAATGGTAAAACCACCATTAACACTGGAGTTCTTCAATTATATGCACATGATAAAGCACATTTTTGAAGGTTTATTCTGGATCATTCGACCCTTTAATACAATTAATATAACGTGCTGACTTTATGAATACATTTTTAAAAGGATAAACAGTCCTTGCAATACAAAGGAAAAGAACAGGCATTGCTCTAGCAGAGTCAAAGCCATTTCCCATAAATTTTCACAGTCTGAAGGTAATCCTAAAATGAAAATGACTACCCTCAGAAATGAAGCTATATGCCAAATAATCAATTCATATTCATAGATTTCAAAGCAAAAAGCAGTTGTGATAGTTGCCAATGACAGAAATTACTTTCCGGTTGACAATGAAGTTTTTTATTTTTATTTCCTTGTTTCTAGTTTTTATTCATCTTTTTCTTAATCAAGAAATTTGGGATATAGGATAAATTAACTCTGATCAAACCAAACACACCCCAGAAATAATTCAGTTACAACATTGAACCCTTGATGTTCTGGGAAATGAATATATCACTATTTTTGGCATTTCTACAGGTAGTAGCAATACTGCCTTACTTTCGGGGGCTCTTTTCTTATCATCTGACTTACCATCTGACATATCCTTAAGGACTAGATTCTCCAACTCACTCCACTCAGTGTTCAGACGTTTTACTAACTTGAAGGCATTTACAGGGTGCCCAACAAATCCTTCAGGATCTTTTGTTGCTGTGCTAGTTAGCCGATCTAACTTCTCTGCCCATCTATACACATAAGACATAATAATTAGGAAAACACAATTTAATAAAGCACTAAAAAAAAAAAAAAAGACTAGAGGTTTTGAGTTAAAACAATATCTAAAAATTATTTTTAAAAGTAAAATTATAAAGGCTTTTTAAAAAGCAAAATGCTTTTATGGATAAAATCTAGCATGCCAGAATCAAAATATAACTACAAGACTTTTTCTTTAGTTTTTTTCTCCCAAATAGTTACAATAGATGAAACCTATCTTAGTAAAAGTTGTAATTGGATCCCTCTAGTAACAGTCAAAAAATTCACTTCCACACAGGTCCTTAAAGCCAAATAACTGGTTATTGCAAAGCATAAATTAGCCCAATCCAAAATTCAGTTATATGCCCACTTAAATCCAATTCACACCAAAATTTTACATTCATTACAAAAAAAAAATGAGTAGTTAGCTACTCATTAAACAAGATAGAAATTCTCAGGTCAGTATTAACTATGAACCTGAGTCGATTAAAAATAAATTACCCTTTGACGAAAAACTACATCAATTCAACAATACTAACCATACTTAACACTGTAATCTCTAGAATAGAACCATAGGAGTGAAAGATAAATATATTTGGGAAATTGCTCCAGAAAGTGTCTTGATTAGGGAGGTTAGAGGATAGACAATATTAACAACCATTTTTTAAAATTTTCAGTCAAGAACCATTTCCATTTATATTCTAATCTCGACCCGTGTTCTTCAAGAGAACTCTTGGCCCAGACCTGACTCTTGTTTTCTGTGCTCCTATTTTAGCCATTTCAGCCGGCTTTCTAAGGCTGAGAGATGGCTTTCATTTCTACTCAATGTTTTAGCCCTAGAAATAAAACAGGTGGAGTCAGTCATAATAAATAAACACTTTTCTTACTTTTTTATTTGTTCTAATTTGTCTTCTTCTGCCTTAATATAGTCTTTCAGGGACGTCACCAGATCTTTTTCTGTATAAATCAAATCAGTCATCTGACCTTAAAGGAGGAGAAGGAAAGATTATCAAATACCCATATTCATCAACACTAGTATTTTAGACTAATTTAAGAATAATCAAGAATGCTTCTTGCTATGAAACAATTTAACTGGCATGAATCAGATATGCTGGAGAGAGTATATCTTTCTTCCTTTTTTTTTTAACCAGATAAATAAAAATAAAGCCAAAAATTTTTCTACTCATGTGTTCCAATTCTAATTTTCAAGCTATTTAATTTGCAAGTTTGCACTGTATTAGCAAACTGTCCTTTCATCTAAAAATATAACAACACTACTTCCCAAGGATCAATTATTCCTTCTTGACCCCAACTGCCCCCACAGATTTTTTAATTTTTGAGGCTAATTAGCCACAAATAAAAACTACACTAACAAAAAGTATTATTCACAACTAAAAATCAAATAATCCATATTTATTAATAATGGGAATGAGAGAACTCATCATTTTATATCCTGAAATTAGGTGTCATAAATACTTGTGTTTTAGTTAGCTCTACAATCACATAAGGGTATAAAGCTGGATAACAAAATGAAGGAAAACATCTCATTTAAAACAGATGAAGTACTTATACAGCAAAATATAAAAGGATACACATCAAACTATGAGGAATATTTCTGGGGGGAAGAGGACATCCCAGTGTCTTGCCCTCTAAGTACTTCTGATTTTTTCCCTTCAAACAATATGCTATTTTTACAATACTGTATAGATTTTTAAAAGTTTTAATGTAGGAAAAACTAAGGTATGTTCGCAGTAGATTCTTAAATGGAAAAGCAGGTTATGAAATAATGTGCAGGGTATTATATGCACATCTGTATATTAAGAAAGGCTAAGTATATGCATTAAACTATTTGCTGGGTGGAATCACTAATAGAATGTTCTTCAGTATGCTTTCCTAAATTTTCATAAGTTTCTAAACTGTAAATGTTTTGCTTTTATAATCAGAAAAAATATTTAAAGAAAAACAAATTTAATTTTAAAATGAAAACATCTAATAGAATACAGTGTATTTCTTTTTACTAACAACACACCAAAAAATAAAAAATTTTAAATGCAAAAACAACACAAATCAAAAAAGAGTTAAGACTTACCAATTGAAGTAAAAAAGCCTGGATGGGCCAAAGACTGGGAAAGTAGAATCCCTATAATTAAAATATACCGGATCATCTTGGAAGTCTTGATTGTACGGGGGTTCACGCACCTACAAGAAAAATATGGTTGTTACAAAAAATTTTTAAAAGGTAACGTAAGAAAAGTTTCTAATTTATTTTTCTTACAAACAAAAATATAAATCAGGCACCAAGGTTGCCTGTGGAACAGCTGCTAATTCTCGTAAATTAATTACTTAATAAGAGCCAGTTTTTATTTTTCATTTAATTATAGTACTAACATGATATTTCATGTTAAAAAAGTACACGTTTGTTATCACCTGACAATTTATGCTTAAGAATTCAACCTGAGTTTATTTTCTTCTTAATCCCTAACTACTACAATTAGAGTAACTGGATGGTAGTACTGCTTTTACATAGCCTGAAAAATAACTTTTCTGTGATGCAGAGCTAAACCATCAATTTCCCATAAAAATACACTTCTTTATTAAAGTACCTAATTTAAATATTAAATACACTCTAAAATGTCAGAATATGTTTAAAGAGAACAAAGGTTTCAGAGCTTTGATTGATCCTTTAATTTCCAACTTGCTCCATCTTTTCCCTGAATGTCTTTAAATTTTAAAGTAAGTTCAATTAACTTATTTGGGGGTGATGAAAATGTTCTAAAACTGGTGACTGACAGTGGAAGAACACTATGAAAGTACTAAAATCTGCTGAATCATGAACATTAAATGGGTGGTTTCTATAGTATATGAATTACACTTCAATGAAGCTGTTATTTTTTTTAAAGTTGTACAGAAACCAAAAAGAATAAACAGCCCTGTTGATTTAAGCTAGTAATTTCTCTCAAAGGACTCAGTGTTGAGTTTCTTTATCTTATCTACTGTGTTCTATGTAAAGAATTCCCAGCCTAGTACTTAGCTGTGGCGATTTTTTTTGTTTTTTTTTTAACCTGGCAGCAAAGTTCTTCTGTCTTTTTCCTTTGTCCCCAGTAATGCTGTCTTTCTAGAATGTATTCTTCATGGTGGATGCAGGTATCAACTAAGCACCAGAAAGATTTTACCCTGCTTTCCCTAAATGCCCTGTTGGCACTGTTCTCTTGCTCCTTCTCCATCACATACATGGGCCTTAAGTCCTTCTTAATACCTTACAGGAGAATAAGTTGCCATCAAAGTATCATTCACCCAGTAACAGGCCACTGATTACTCCAACTTGTCACCCTATTCCTCTTTTTGCAGGCGCCCTGTCTGACTCTTCCCAAGTGACTTCACCTAAACCAGCAGATTCAAATCCACACTTGAAAGCTCCCTACTGCAAAAACAACAAAAAACCCAACTTTCTTAACTTGAATCTCAACGAAAGATCATCAGAGAAACCGACATTCTGGAAGTACTCTGAAGTCTCCTCCTCAAGTTTGCTGCAAACTTCCAGATACTTCCAGAACCACACAGTAGTAAAAAACACTGTTCTCTTGGCTGCTTTACAATAACTCTTTGGGAAAGCTTCTAGAATGTAGCAGATGCAGACACTTCCTCTCCTGGGTTCCTGCCAAAGCACAAGGCTTATTCAGAATCCTGGACCGCATGAAATGTCTAGAATCTTCTCACTTTAAATGGGTCTCTGCCATTAATTTCCTTCATGAATAAATGTTATTTCCAGAAAATACAAATGTTTTTGCTGTACTAACAGCAGGCTAATCAGAAATGTTGCCTAATGTTTAACTCTTATGAGAAAGCTTAGATTTGTCAGGTAAGAAATTATCATTTCTTCATTGCTAAAATGTATTCTGTCACTAAAATTTCCTTGTCATCTTTCTTCATCTTTAAACCTCATAATGAATCAAGAACAATTAGCCTACAGAAATTACTAAAAGAAGCTTAAAAACTGCATTTTAAGAATGACAGACCTTATATAAAAATTCAAAGTATTAATGATTTGAAAAATAAATGTACCTTTACCTTATATCATGATACAAAATAAATTCTAGATGGATTAAAGACTTATAATCAATAAATATAAAATAAGAGCAAAAAAAGTTATTGGATCTCTCAAAGGAGAGAATTTCTAAACCTAAAAATGATAAAAACAACTTACTGAGAGTCAGATGGGATTTAAATACACAAAATAATTTAGGTTTATATATGTTTTAAAAAAACTAAACTACTAACTGGGAAACTAAAGAAAATAGAGCTCATTTAAGGTAGTCACACAAATCAGTAAGATGTTAATAAGTAAGTGGATTAAGAATGTAGAAAGTCACAAAAGATAGATAACTAAATTGATAACTAAACAAAAAACAAACTCAGTAATTAAAGACACAAAAAACTGAAATAAGCTACTTTCTGCCCATCAAATAAACAATTAAGCAAATTTAACAAATTAACAAAAATATCTAATGATGATGCTAAGTCAAGAAATTTAAAATGAACATATTCTTTAACTTACGAATTTAAACGAAAAAAAAAAAACCTAGAGAATTAACATCAACTCTCATTCACTACTTATAGGAATGCAAAATGGTATACCATTTTGAAAGACTATTTGGCAGTTTCTTAAAAATATAACATAATTTTACCATACAATCCAGCAAATGATCCTTGGTATCTACCCAAAGGAGTTGAAAACATATGTCTACATAAAAACCAGCACACAGATGTTTACAGCACCTTAATTCATAATGGTCAAAGCTTGGAAGCAACTAAGATGTCCTTCAGCAGGTGAATGGATAAACTGTGTACATCCAGACAATGGAAAACTATTCACTGCTAAAAAGAAATGAGCTATCAAGCCTCGTGGTTTGCAAATACATGCAGGAACCTTAAATGCATATTACTTGGTGAAAGAAGCCAATGTGAAAAGGCTAGATACTGTATGATTACAAGTATATGACATTCTGGAAAATGCAAAACTATGAAGACAGTAAAAAGATCATGATGTGTTGGTAGTAAATAGAGCAGAGAGTATTTTTAAGGCAGTGAAAACACTCCATGTGATAAAATGAAAAATACACATCATTATACATTTGTCCAAACACAAAGAATATACACCCAGAGTGAACGGGTAATATAACCTATGAGCTTTGGGCAATTATGATGTGTCAATGTAGATTCAACAATTACAACAAATGTACCACCCGATAGAGGATGTTGAGGTTATGCATGTGCAGGGGCAGGGAATACATGGGAAATCTGCACCATCCTCTCAGTTTTGCTGTGAATCTAAAACAGCTCTAAATCCAAGAACACTACAAATGGCTGACAGATATATGAAAAGATGTTCAAACTCCAATAGCTATTAGGGAAATATAAATCAAAACTACAACAAGATACCACCTCACACCTGTTAAAATGGCTGTTATCAACGAGGCCGGTAATAACAAGTGATGGAAGGGTTGTGGAGAAAAGGGAACCCTCATTTACTGCTGGTGGGAATGTAGACTGGTACAGCCACTAAAGGAAAAACAGCCTTGCAGTCCCTCAAAAAATTAAGAATAGAGTTACCATATGACCCACCAATTCCTCTTCTGGGTATCTACCCAAAAAACTCGAAAGCGTGTATTCACAAAGAGATATGCACTCTTATGTTCACTGCAGCATTATTCGCAGTGGCTGAGGCATTGGGAAAACTAAAGTGTCCTGCGACAGACGACTGGAATAAAGATGTGGTACATACACACAATGAAACACTACTAAGCCATAAGAAAAGACAAAATACTGCCATTTGTGACAACATGGATATACACTGAGAAGCTAAGTGAAATAAGTCAAATCAAAAAAACCTAAGAACCATATGATTTCACTCATATGTAGAATATAAAACTGAAAACTCATGGACACAGACAGCAGTGTGGTGGCTGCCAGAGGGAAGGGCGGCAGGGCCAATATATAGTGATGGAAATGGTTTGACTTTGGGTGGTGGGCACACAGTGCAACATACAGATCTTGAACTGTATCACAGAAATGTACGCTTGAAACCCATGTGATCCTATGAGTTTCATTAATCAATGTTGCCCCAATAATTTAGTAAAGAATTTTTTAGAAAGTCTTTTAAAAAATAAATAAACATCATATAACCCTGGTAGAATCTGACTGAATGAGATTAAGTTTCTACTACTCTGACAGAAAGTTATAAATAAATACTGATCAAAAAATTTTTAATTAACATAATATGATCACAACTAGGCAAGAAAGTATTAACAGAAAATTTACCAAAATGTAGTTGTCTTTGGACAGCAGAACATTAGGTGATTTTTTTCTATTTCTCTGTGTTTTCCAGCATTCTAGGATATATTAACTTTTTTTCCTACGAGATTTTATTTATTTATTTACTTACTTACTTACTTATTTATTGGGGAAGGGAGGCAGAAAGAGAGTGAGAGCAACATTGATTGGCTGCCTCTCCTATGTGCCCTAAATGGGGATGAATCCACCCAGGCATGTGCCCTGACTGGGAATCAACTGGCAACCTTTCACTTTGCAGACCGACGCCCAACCAAGCCACAATGGTCAGGGCGATATATTAACTTTTATAATGACAAAAAATTAACTGTATACAAAATAATAAACCTAAAATATCAACTCCCATATTATGGCACCCTAAGCCTTTAATGGAGTGGTTAACTACTCTGTAACTCAAAAAAAGTAGCTAACTGTATACATTTGAACATGTTCCATTTTTAACTCTATAAGCCTCCAGATTTCCCTCTGTGCTTCAAAGGTAGTTATATCTAGTAGTGAACATTGTCAGAATAGCACTTTTCTATTCTTTTGTCCAGAGATAGACATATGACAAAGGCTAATCCAGTCACTGATCTTCATTTCCATGAACATTAACTGCTGAGGGATGGGACTTGTAAAATGATAAAAAGCAGCTCTTAATTGCAGTTGCTAAACTAAGGGGATGTGAATTTGGAGCTGCCTGTGACCATCTTTCCCACTTGTCAAGGAAAAATAGGAAACAAATCTACAAACAGGAAAAAGACCTGCAGAGACAAGCAGTTCCAAACTCCTCACTCCTGATTCCTCCCATTAGTGCTCTGAATCTGTGAGTTACCCCAGTAATCTTCCAACCAGCTAAGGAAGCCTATAAATCCCCTCCACATACTTTTTTTTGTCCAGGCCCCAATTATGGCCTGCTCTGAGTCCCAGGAGCCCCTCCTATATTGGCCAGATTGGCTTGAACCTTATAAATCCAGTACTTAAACCAGTTGGGGCGGGGCAGGGAGGACGAGGGCACTGTTTCCATTCAGTTCTGTAATTAGCACTCACCCAAAACACTCTGTAAAGCTGAGGAGGACCCAAGGCTGTTCCTCCTCCTCCTCCATCTACACAGTCCCCCACCCCACCACAGGATTTCTGTCGCTTTTAACAGGAATTTCAGACCCACAGAGCATCACTCCAAACTGCCATGCCAACCTAAGCTAGTTAATAAAAAGAAAGCCAGCCCTGTATAGCAGTGGTTCTCACACTTTAGGTATATTGGAATCACCCATAGGTCTGAGGTGTCTGGATAATTTACCCAACCTGAGAAGTTGAGTAAATTATCCAGACACCTCAGACCTATGGGTGATTCCAATATAGCTGCTGGTCTGGGATCAAACCTTGAGAACCATGGGGTGCAAACATCCCTTCGAATCACACAAAAGGTGCTTTCTGCCTTTAAAACAGATTTTATTTCAACTTATTTTTTTTAAATATCATTGACTTTCTAATTAAGGAATGGCTCCTTGAATCTGTTTTAATATTATGTCTCACCCATATTCTTTCAGAAGCCTTAAGTGACATATACGACATGACATAATAAGTATATCTTTATCAACCACTGGTTTTTAAAGCATAATGATTTCCTTACTAGTGAAGTCTCACTTCCATTAATTTCCACCTTCATTCAGTTAGCAGCTCACAAAACGAATCATATTTACAAGTGGCTATGACTCTAATATCCCAAAGACATCAGGGTTTTACCAAAAATAGTAAGACATAAAATGTCTACTGTTCTAAGTCCTCAAACATGCTTGAAATAGAATTGAAATGGGTTTAAGAGGATGCAATCTCCTTTAAAAGAAAAGTAAATCTCAGACAGCTCCCTGAGAAGACTTGACAAAAGAAGAAAAAGAAAGAGAAAGAGAGAGAAAGAGAGGGAGGGGTGGGGGTGGAAATAGAGAAGGAAGGGAGAAGGAAAGAAAAGAAAGCCAAAGAAGAGCCAAAGATACAAAGATAAATTTATACTGGAATAAAATTTAGTGCCGAAACAGTATGGATAAATTACTGATAATGTTTGGTTCTTGGCTGGATGGTAAGTTCAAGAGTGTTTATTATCTAATTTTTATAACATAAATGTATGACATACAATATTTGACATAAATGAATCTTATGTTTTAAAAACTGTAAGAAAAAAATGGTATGGAAAAAATCTTCCTGGGAAATTCATTCTCAGGTAGGCCTAGATAAAAATAAACTGCAAAGTTTTTCATTGATCCAAAACGTTCCTACAGTCCTTCTTCCAGGAAAGTCCAGTCCCCATACACTCACAGGTCAATAAAACCTGGGAATAGATTTTAAAATAGTTCTACTACATTGTAAATATTTGCAATTTTGATTTGTCGGAATTCATTGAATTGTATGCACAAGCTATTCAATGAGTTACTCGAACAGGGCATCTAGCAAATAATTCTATTAGCTTTTCAGTCTAACATTTTTCTTCCAAGAAAAAAAATACACTTCTAAAAGTTTGTCCTTCCCAAAGAAATCACTCAAAAATTAATAGGGCAGACAAAAGAATGCTTGATATTCTAATCTAAACTTTCTCTGACACTAAACATTTTCCACGGGGCTCCTTCTAACAGTTTTGCCGCATGCCTCCCACAACTGTTCCAAACCTGCTTCTCCAGGGCTCCAGCTCTATGTTTGTTTTTCCTCATAGAGATCCCATATTCAACTGTTGGTCTTCTGACATCTGTGTTAAGACTTTAATCTTTTTGACAGTTTTTATGGTCAATGCAAAAGTCAGACTCCTAATCCAGGCCATTACAATATGGAATATATCAAAACTTGGCATGCCTCTTCCATATAAGCAGGATGGATTTTCCAAGACAACTAAGAGTGATTACTAATAGGATTAGTCATATTTCTGCTCTTCCCTATAATCCCTCTGCAAATATTCATTTGCTTTAACTTAATTTCATGAATTCCAGTCATATTTCTGCTCCCAAAGAGCGTGAACTACATCTTTAGTACTTAGAATCTGGTGGACAAATGTTTTAATGGCATGACCAACTTTTCTATCAAAAACTCAGAAATCATGCTAACCTCTTTCCAAAGCTTTCTGCACTAGAGCAGTAAACCCAGTTATGGGCATAATTCCAACTGAACAGTATTTCAAAATTTAACTGGAAAGAAGCTCTAAATCAAGATATTGTCCTTAACTGAAAGTGCTGCACAGGCTGCACTTTGGAGGGTCTTCCAAAGTTCAAAACACTCCCTGTCAGAACAAAACTGAAGATAATTTCAAAATACTTGTTTTTGCCTATATGGCATCTCTAACAGCCCGACTCCCTTCCTTCTGGAAACTGCCCCCTTCTACCTTTTTTACTGCCCCATCCTGCATTTAATTCATCCCCATAGTTTCAACAGGCATTTTATACAGCATAATACTTCTCCCTAACCAAATGACTAGTCAAAGTTCTTTGCTGGAAATTTTGAAAATGAAACTGAAAAAGAAGTGGCACTCTCTGAATTCATGATCTATATAAATAAAGCTCAAGAGAAATTACAAACCAGGTTTTGACATGTAGGTCAAAAAGTGAATGAAACATATCTGAAAAGATTAAAAATGAAGCAGATATGCAAAGAGAAAGACAGATAAGAGACTAAAGAAAACATTTTGATGTTCCAGTTATTCTTGAAGTCTACTCACACCCTTGACCTCAGTTGTTAAGACAACTCCCTATCCCCAAAATATTTAAATAAATTCCACTATGTGCTAATATCAACTGGGTTTCTTTTTAACATAGTCCTAATTAATATAGTTTCTTTCATCAACCCTTAAGTGAATATTTCTATAAGCAAAATAATAAAGGATTCTCATGTATTTATCCCTCTCTCTTCCCTATCACCAGAAAGCAGTATTTTTAAATGATATTTTAATTTTTTCTTGCTTAATTGTTAGAGAGCCAATGAATGCTCCTTCTATATCACAGATACAAAGTTTAAGAATAAATGTGATTTTAATCTACTTTTAAAAGATTTTAAAAATTTAAATTGGAATTTGTATTCACAACTGAAGTTAAATTCAATGTTTCAAATTTGTGTTTAAACTAAGAAACTACTCAAGTTCCCCTAAACCAGAAACATTTTACAAATAAATGTAGGCTGGTAGGGAAAGTCTGAGAAAGAAATAAGTCTTATTATTTATTATTAAAATGGTGCCATTCTTCACTGACTTTTAAATTGTATAATATACCTCTCAACTATTTCAAACACTTTAGTTAGAAATGCATGCAGGTCCTGCTGTAGGAAAAAAAGTCAGGATTATTGTTGCCCAGACAGAGAATACGTAAAAATTACCATGTTATCAGGAATCCCCAAATTAGTAAGATTCATCAAGAATATCCACCTTTATTTGATGGTCCCTCTAACAGGAAACATAAGTGAAAAGGCAAGGTATCAAAATATGAGGCCAAATTTGACCACCAGTAAGTAATGAAAAAAAAAAAAAGCAGTAATTTAGATGTAAGTGCCTAGGATGATACCTGGCACACAGAAGACACTTAAGAAATGTTACTTTTGGATGTGGGGCAAAACTCAAGAATACCTGGATTTGTTGCCAAGGGTGTCTCAAGGGGAAGGAAAAGACTTGGAGAATGTTGAGAAGCTCACACAATCTCAAACCTGGGCTAAGACAGTAAGAAGAAATAAGTAGTCAAATTTATTAGCAGACAGATGCAGATTCTTTATAGTTTAGGAATTTGAGTGGGAACAGAAGAGAGTGGACAGAAGCAGTGGAAGGGAAGAAGGAAAAGATGTAAACATTAAATTGTACATGCTGTCCTTATTGCTTTTAAATGCTGGTATTTCCAAATATTAACATACATACTTCTCATTTTAAGAATTTGTAGTACCTTCTCTTCGTTATAAAAACTGGTTATATTAATGAAATTGTGTACAGCCCTGGTTGGTGTGGTTCAGTGGATTGAGTGCGACCAGGGTACAAGCCTGGGTTGCAGGCTAAGTCCCCAGTTGAGGGCGTGCAAGAGGCAACTAATTGATATTTCTCTCACACGTCGACATTTCTCTCCCTCTCCTTCTCCCTCCCTTCCCCTCTCACTAAAAATAAATAAATAAAATCTTTAAAAAAGAAAAGAAACTATTTCATAACATGAACATCAAAACACTGGTTGGAGTATTTAAAAAGTAGTAATATAAAAAACAGTAATCCTTTAGAGACTTAAAGTCTTAAAACTAAGTTTGTTTTCTAATTTAGAGAGTGCTAAATATACATGTGGGAAGTTTTTAAGCCTAATTTAAGTTTAAAGAACATATTTATACGCATCCATAAAAACTTTAAAACTTTATACAGTAATTAAAAGAACTCTAAAAATATTAAAAATGTCTGAGAAGTGGGTTCACAATTCTTTTCTTTCAACTTCGGCCTTTTCTTTAATAAACATATTGTTAAGAAAATATCTCTATAAAGAAATGAGCTAAATAACAAAGTCAAAGTAGCACCAAAGAGGCAAATTCTAATCATGAACAGAGTTAGCAAAACCCAAATGATCAACTCCACAGCTCTACTAGCTTGCATAATACCACCATAAATCCCTTCTGCTCCAAAACAAATTGCATCTATTTTGATTTACATTGGATCTCCTGATAAGAGTACTTTAATGTCTTCAACACCCTAAGGACACAAGTGAAAAGTAAAATTTTGTACAATATACATTTTAGATTTTTTTAAGCTTCAGTAAGGAATATGAGGTGAAGGCAAACTACTTGAAAAGCAGGGTTTTCAATAAAACATGATTAAAGACTGAATTTTATAAAGCAAGTTATACTAAAAAAAAATTAGAAAAAATGGCATTCCCTTTAGAAAAGAATTTTTATACAAACAATAACCAATCACAGTAAACAATAAAAAATTATCTCATTTACAACGGCAACAAATATGTTAATTACCTGAGAATAAACTTAAATTGATCCTAAAATGTTTAACTCAAAATGGATCAAAGGCTATTTTGAAGTATAAACTATAAACCTCTTAGAAAAAATAAATGGGTATAAACCTTCATAACCTTGATTAAGCAATTAGAAATAATATCCAGTCAAGTTTCTTGGATATGACACCTAAAATAGAAGAAGCCAAAGGAAAAACTGGATAAACTGGACTTTATCAAAATTAAAACTTTTGTCCTTCAAGAAAGTGAAAAAGACAACACACAGAATGGGGGAAAAAATGTACAAATCATATTTCTAATAAAGGTTGAGGACCTGGAATATATACAGAGCTCTTAGAACTCAGCAATAAAAATAATATATAATGTATTTTTTAAATGGGAAAAGGATTTGAAGAGACATTTCTCCAGGCTCTGGAGAATGGCAGAATACAATACATACATGTATTTTCCTCTAAAATAAATACAATACATACATGTATTATATTTAATTATAAATTAAATACAATAATACATGTATTAGCATTTGGTATTGGTATTAGCATTTGGTATTTCTCCAGTAAATGGTTAGTAAATACATGAAAAAATACTCAACATCATTAGTTATTATGGAAAAGTAAATCAATGCCACAATGAGATACTTCACAGCCCCTGGGATAGCTACAGTGGAAAAAAAAATTGTTGACAAGGATGTGGAGAAGCTGGAACACTCATATGTTGCTGGCAGGAATGTAAAATGGTATAACTACTTTGGAAAAGCTTTTCAGTTCCTTAAAAAAGTTAAACACAGAGTTACCATGACCCAACAATTCCACTCCTGGTAAATATCCATAAGAAATGATAACTCATGTCCATACAAATATTTGTACATGAATGTTCATAGCAGCATTATTCATAATAGCCAAAAAAGTGAAAACAACCCAAAATGAAGGGATAAACAAAAATGGTATATCCATACAATGGAATATTATTCAGTGGTAAAAAGAAAGGAAACTCAAAAACATTATGCTAAATGAAAAAACTTAGAGATAAAAAGTAGATTAGTGGCTACCTAGGGGAGGGGAACAGGGATGACTGTTATTGAATCTGGGTGTTCTTTCAGGAATGATAAAATGTTCTAAAATTTCTTGTTGTGATGGTTACACAACTCTGTGCATACATTAAAAGCCACTGAATTGCACATTTTAAAAGATCAACTGTATGGTATGTGAATTATATCTCAATACAGCCGTTTTTAAAAACAAATCAACATAAATTCTCATTTCACTTGGTAAATACTATATTTTGCCATGTATAATGCACACTTGTTTGCCCAAATTTTTTAGGGAAAAATACAGATGCACATTATACATGGACAGTACTAATTCCGTATCTCTATAAATGTTTTTAAGTCTTTTATTTATGCATATGCATTAAAAGTTTAACTCTAAAAAGCAATAACAATATCCATATGCAAATTATACACTGGAATACAATAAATCTGTTTTGTTTCTAAATATACATAAATAATTGAATTAAAAAATTAAAACAAAAGATTCTTTTCCTGAAAATTCGGGCCAAAAATGTGGGTACACATTATATACGGGAGAGCATTATACACGGCAAAATACAGGACATACCATGGGTATAATAATGGGTGTAATAATCCCGTGTATAATGTGCACAAAACCATGGGTGTGCACTATACATGGGAGCGCATCCTACACGGCTAAATACAGTACCTATGAGTAGGATTGCTGGGTTGTATGGTAAGTGTATGTTTACATTATAAAGAACTGCCGAATGTTTTTTTAAGTTGTTATATCATTTGCATTGCCATCAGCAATGGGAGAAAGCACTATCTGCTCCGCATTCTCATTAGCATTTGGTATTGTCATTTTTCCTTCATTTTTCTTAATTTATTAATTAATTTTCTCACTAGGTATACAGTGGTATCTCACAGTTTTAATTTGCAATTCCATAATTACCAACGATGTTTATCTTTGGGCATATTTATTTGCTGTCCATACACCGTGTTTGGGAAATTTTCTACTTAAATCTTTTGCCAAATTTTGAACTAGGTTGTTTACTTACTAAATTTTGTAAGTTGTTTACATATTCTGGATACAAATCTTGTCAGATTAAGTGATAGAAGAGTATTTACTCCCAATCTGTGGTTTTTCTTTTCCCTCTCATAACACTGTTTCCAACGGCAAAGTTCTTAATTTTGATGAAGTCAAATTTATCAATGTACTGATTTATAGATCATGGTTTTGGTGTCATACTTAAGAAATCTTTGCCTGACCCAAAGTGAAAAAGATTTTGTCTTATATTTTCTTCAAGATACTCTATATCTTCAGGTCTTACCACAAGGTCTATGGACTATTTTGAACTAGTTTTTGCATAAACTGTAAGGTCTTTTTTTGCACTGAGGCCATAAAAAAGGAAAAGATTCTGTTTTTTAATTATATTTTATTGATTATGCTACTACAGTTGTCCCAATTTTCCCCCTTTGCGCCCTCGACCCAGCACCCCCCACTCCTTCAGGCAACCTGGGTAAAGCAGTAAGAAAATCCACCTAAAAATCACTGTTGAGATGGTCTTAAAAATCAAAATGTGAAACATATGAATCACATATCAATCTAATAAAAGTCATATTTAAATGTGGAAGGAAGGAAGGAAGGAAGGAAGGAAGGAAGGAAGGAAGGAAGTCCAGTCATTCACTCCCTCGGTGTTGGTGGGAAGTTAAAACCATGCATATCCCAGATATGGGAACTACCACACAGGTCCATTCAGCCACAATAACAACTAAAACCAACCACCCTGCTTCACTCTTGCCTCATTCAGAACTAAACCTAAGCCCTTGTACTTGAAGAACTCTTTTGCAGTTTATTGTGCAAGTAAACTTTATTTCCTATTTCATACCCATTGATGCCTTTATGTCTCTGTATGAACATTTAATAAATTCCTAGGCAGGGGCTGTCTGGTGTCTAGTAGGGGACAGTAGGTGTCCTAGTATAACAGAGATTTTTTTTTTCTGCATATCAATAGCCAACTATTCCATACTATCCTTTTGTACTGAATTGCCTTTGTATCTTTGCCAAAAACAAATTGATCATTTTTGTGTGTCTGGATTCACTACTTTGCTCCATTGATCTGTATGCCTATCTTTTCTCCAATACCACACTGACTTGAATACTGCAATTATATAGTAAGTTGAAATCAGGTAGTGTGAGTTTTCCAACTTTGTTCTCCTTTTTCAAAATTGTGTTGCCTTTTCTAGTTCCTTTCTTTTCCCCCACATCCATTTTGGATTTAGCTTGTCAATCTCTATAAGAAATCCTGCTGGGATTTGGGTTGGAATTGTATTGAACCTATAGGTTAATTTGGGAAGAACTGAAATCTTAACAAGAATGAGTCTTCCAATCCATGCATATTAAATATCTCTCCATTTATGTAGATCTTCTTTGGTTTCATTCATCAGTTTTATTTTTAACTTTCAGTATACAAATCTTGGACATATTTTGTAAAAGCTAATACTTAAGTATTTCATGGGTTTTGGTGCTATTAAAGTGGCACGTTTAAATTTTAATTTCCAATTTTTCTTGCTAGTATAAAGAAATACAATTGATTGTTGCATATTGATTGTCCTTCAACCTAGCTGAATTCACCTATTAGATCTATAGCTGTTTTGGACAATCTTTCAAATTTTCTATAGACATAATGTCCATGAATAATGATAGTCACTGCTCTTTGAAACACACTTAAAAAAAATGAAGACAAGCTACAGACTGGGAAAAAATATTTCCCTATCACATATGATGAAGCTGTTCTACTCAGATATTTATGCAAGAGAAGAGAGGGTATATATCCCTCCAAAGATTTGAACATCAATGCTCAGAGAAGTTTTATTTATAACAGCTAAAAGCTGGAAACAGCCCAAATGTCTAACAACTGGTAAATGTACCAAAAAAAAAAAAAATTGTGGTATATCCATACAATATAATACTACTCAGCAATAAAAAAGAATAACACATAACATGGATGAAAATATATACATAATAAAACCACATATACTAGAATAGAGGAAAATAAATTTATGGTTGCAGAGGATGTAAATTCAGATATGTGTTTCCATTCAGCGTTTATTCAGATTTAATATCAAGTAAAATGTTAGTAACATGCTTACATACCATGTAACATTTATGTCTTATTTCTCCTATGGAACATTTCTTATCAATCTTTTACAAATCATAAAGTGCTTTAGTTGTAATCAAGTAGATTTAAACACAGGTTTAGGGCCCAGTCCAATTTCCCTAGAAAGTCCTTTTGGGGAAAGAAAAAAATTAGTGATATGTTTCTTTTCCTTAAAAAAACACAGCTAGAAATAAAAGTGGTTAAAGTTTACTGTAGTTATAAAGGTGGACACTAATTACAATGACGAAGCAGCTCAAATGCCCAACAAGAGAGGCTGAGTATATCAATTTGATATAACACTATTTAAATTAAAAATACATAAACCACCCAGCTGTTGTGGCTCAGTTGGTTGGAGCATCGTCCAGAGCACCAAAAGGTCACAGGTTCCATTTCTGGTCAGAGCATGTAGCTAGGTTTTGGGTTCAGTCCCAAAGCGGGGCACGTGCAAGAAACAACAGTTCGATATTTCTCTCACATCGATATTTCTCTCTCTCCCTTCTCTAAAATCAATAAACATATCCTCAGGTGAGAATTAAAAAATAAATAGATGTAAATTTTTTCATTGTGTAGAAATGCAAACTTTTAACTAGTTTCACAAATATACATACACATTGCATTTGGTTTATCCCTTATATAATCATTCAAATACACACACACACACATCATTATGATTTAATTATAGGATTCAAGATCTCATTCTAAGATCAACAATGCTTAATACCAAGGGCCTGTGAGACTGACTTTTTGTTTACCTTCAAGCATATTCCACTTTCAGAATAGAACCAAAGACGTGTTACATGTGGGGGGCAGTGGCAGGGAGGGGTTAAGGGGGAAAAATATATGATTGCCTAGACAATTTAGCAATTCAACAATTCTCCTACCAACCTACTAACTTCTGTTAAATAAACTTTTAGCAAAAGTTTATTAAGGTCATCTATACATTCAGTCCAGTCAAACTTACAAGCCCAGCTCAATTTTCTGAAATATTCAAGAAACACTGCCTCAATATACCTAGACATCTTTAAAGATTAACTTCACATCACTTTTATTTTTTTTTAGTTAAGTTTCTACAAATGCTTGAGCGGAGGGAGGAGAGCATCTGTAAACAGAATATAAAATTCCATTCAGATGTGTACACATATTTGCATTTTTTTACCAAGTTCCACACTTTCTAGTAGAATCTCAATGGATTTCATGAACTCAAAAGGCTGTTGGGAACTGCTACTATGTATTTCGCAGGGTACACTTTTCAAATCTGAGAGCAGTAATTATATCCCAGTTGATTCGTAATTGCTAAGTAAAATAAGGCTTTCCATCCACAGAAATGAAGACTCACAAGCTTTATGACTGCATCCCTGGATTAAAAGCAGAATTTGAACTCAATCGATGTATGAAAGATACTGCTTGTCAGTATACAACCCACTCTGCAGTTTTGGAAAAGGTTAACATCTCCTTACCAAAAAGCCAAGATTCACCTGCAACAACTTGAACATCCCAGTTGATACAAACTTTCTTTCTTCAATAGTCTTTTGCACTGTCTAAATTTTTCTGCAATAATTAAAAGTTGTATACAATCTGTCATCTATTTTGCTACCTTAGTTTACCAAGACACTAAATGGTCAGCCAGTGCTTACCAAAGTCCTGGCTTTCTGTGCTTAAAAATAAAACTCGTTTTAAGAGGTCAAAGGAAACAGCATTAGCCACCTAAAGAAAAGCAAAGTAGTCCTTTTTCTAGTTAGTCTATATTAAACTTATAAGAAACATTGCCATCAGCTATCTGAAACACTGGCAGGACTTGAGGCATAATGTTTCAAAACCAAAAATGACATAACTTTTAAATATAAGTGATAAAACCTATGCTTCCCACAGAACAAAAAAAGTTAAATTTGAAATTCATATTTAAGATTAAAGTTACACTCAGAAAAAGAAATTTACACTCACAAGCTAAAAACCGATGTTAAAAGAAAAATCATGAAACGTCTATTTAAATTTCAAATCAAGGTCAAACATATTCAAGGTTGTTCACTTTCAGCTTCTTGAATATTTTCTGCTTAAGGTATCCACTTTCTCCATAAAAACTTGATCAGAAAAATCCCTTTGAAATGCTTTATAAATTAAATTCCAGTGTTCCTGCTATGCGGAATGAATATTTCATTTGATTATTTTAGGAAAAGACTAGCCTCATTCATAAGCTACGTCTAAACCTAACAGGGGGAATATGTTTCTTTCCAGAACCTTTAAAAAAAAATGAGCAAAAGAGTTGATGAAAGAACACTGCTGCCACGTCTTTTCCCCTCCCCCACTCACGTAGTGCCTATTTCATCCCTTTAGTGTGCATTCCAAGGGAAAGTCAGAGCCACAACTCTTCGGGAAACCAGAAACAGTTAAGTTGAAACTGGCAAGCCTCCTCCGCCTTTCAGATCAATTCCTAAAAGGCGATCTAGCTTCTTATTCATCCCTTTCTAGAGCAAACAGTCCAAAAATTCCAAGAGCCTTCTCCACTCTATTCGGGACGTATGTTTACTGTCTAAAAACTGGACTGTATTTAATATATTCAATTACTTAGGAAAATAGTCTCATATTTATGGTACCACTACTCCCCCTTAAGACACAGACCTGGGGGTCATTCATGTACTCCAATTCAAAGTTCTGGCACAACCATGAAATTCGTTTTACTAATGTGGATTTTAAAAGCAGCAATCTGCTGAGAAAGAGGGACAGGGGAGAAGCTCAAATGCCTTTAAAATTTTTCTGTGTAAAAAAAGGGAAGGAAAAAGACGGGCTTCCCCGAAGACTGGGTGATCTGACAGCCGACTTCCTCAACCACATAATCGGCAACTCGCCGCCCGGGGCTACGTCTAGCTGCTCAAGCAGCACCGCTGTGCGCAACAGATGAGTTAGCCCCGTGCTTCTCTCCCTGACCCCGTGGCTTTTCGGTAGTGAAAAAAAATGCCTGGAGAGCTTCAGTTCTGAGCTTTAAAATCCGCCGTCCATGGCCACATGCTAACCATCTGCTGCTAGGGAGGCCAAAACCCCACGCCCCGCACGCGCGTTCCCATCAGCTTTGCAGGGAGGACCAGGTATGAGAGGAGCTCGGAAAAATCAACAGGGTGATTCCACCCCGGGAAGGAATATTCACGAAAGTTCTGGTCCCCGGGGCGGGGACGGAGGCTGCCGCAGCCCGAACGGCTGAAGGCGCCCACCAGGGAGAAGGTGAGAAGGGGAACAGAAACCACAGCAGAGAGGGGCCTCTGGGCCACACCGGGGGTCGCTCTGCGCAGGCCGAGGGGCCGAGTCTCCAGAGAAGGCACTGAGGCTGCGGTAGAAAACTGGCGAACCCTCGCCCCCCAAGCCATCCCACCAGAGAGGACAGGGACCGGACCACTGGGGCGGTCCGAGAAGGACCACAGCTGCTTGAGGGCCTCGGCCTCAGTCTCCAAGATCCCGCGAGCGTCTCACCTGGGAAGTAGGACGGGAGCGCCTTCTTCAGTCCCCCGTTGCCTGAGCACGGGCGGGTTACCTACTCCTTCCTTCAACCCGCTGGCCGCGCGACTGAGCGGCAGAGGGAGCCAGTAAGCCTTTTTATAACCCCTACGCCGCCACGGCAACACTGGATAGGAGGCGACTGCAGACCTCTCTACGTGAGCTCTATCACACCAGCGTCCCGCCGACTGCGCAGGCGCCCGCCCCGGCCTCCCTCCCGCCCCCACGCCCAGCCCACACCCGTCACCCACGCCCGCGCTCTCCACTAGCTGGCGGAGTCTGAGGCAGAGAGGTGGGGCTGAGGGCCGGCCTGGGAGGTAACGCGCCTGCGCAAAGCGTTCCTCACGCCCGCGTCTCCGTGGTTACCTCGGATTTGCCCAGCGCCTCTTCGCTATGTTGTTTAGCGCCTTAATTTCAGGATCAGCCTCTGGACCAAACGATGAAGCCACCAGCAAGGAAATATCTTAAATATGAGAAGAGGAGCATGGTAGCGTAGAAAATAAAGCAGAAAGGAAGCTCCCGGTGAAAAATAATACAGTACATCCTTGGTATCGTACCAAGAATGGCCCTGAGGCTTTTGCTTACTAACCTCCCTCTGTCACCTCTGCTATCGTGCAAATGTCGCTCCATCGCGCACCTTTATCAGTAGATAATGGACCCTGAGCTCCAGAGACATTTTCTGGGTTCTATTCCTGGCCCGGTCCCATATAACGTTGGGCGTTAACCTCTCTGTATCTCAGTTTCCTCATGTATAAAATAGTAATAAGGGCAGATACCTCGTAGGATTGTTGTGAGAATTAAGTGATAATGTATCTAAGGTTCATAGCGCAATTATAGCACACGGGAAGGACTTGGTAATTATTAGATTGTGTTTGTTGTTTTTGGTCTTGGTCTAACATTTTCTTGGTCATTGTATTCCTAAAAGGAGAAAGTCTTACTATCAGGAAGCATATATTGAAAATCTTTCCCTTGTCAGTGAAAGGGAAGAATGACTTCTCTAAGACTTACTGTTCGTCAAAAATTCTTTCCAAAGTTTTCCATGGATGCTAAAAAGCATAGTGATTAATAATTAACATTTGACTCTAGGATGTGGGGTTCATTATACAGATACAGAAATAGAGAAAGGTTACTTTGAATACCGTAGGCAACCAGAAAATAACTAGAGTAATGCGCTCTTACCTGAGATTTCTCTTTCTGCAGTTTCAGTTACTTGCCGTCAATTGCGGGGTAAAAATATTATATGAAAAATTCCAGAAATGAACATTCATACGTTTTCAAGTGCCCACCTCTTAGCTCTGTGATGAAATCTTGAGCCATCCTGCTCCATCCTGACCAGGTCATGAATGATCCTTTTGTCCAGCTTATCCACGAGGGTTACCCTTTCCACCTGTTGGTCACTTAGCCCTCTGGGCTATCAGATCCACTGTCTCAGTATCACAGTGCTTGTGTTCAAGACCTTTTTTTACTTAATAGCCCCAAAGCACAAGAGTAATGAGGCTGGCAATCCGGATATGCTAAAAGAGAAGCTGTAACTAAAAAGGTTGAAATTCTTGACTTAATAAGGAAATAAAAAATCGTATCTTAAGGTGGCTAAGAATGAATCTTCCATCTGTTAAACTGAAAAAAGGAAAAAGAAATTCATGCTAGTTTTGCTATTGCACCTCAAACTGCAAAAATTATGGCCACAATGTGTGACAGGTGCTTAGTTAAGATGAAAAAGGCATTAAATTTGTGGGCGGAATACATGAACAGAAAACTTTGTGTTCCAGCTGACAGCAAAGTGTTGCACCAGAAAGTGCGGATCCTCAGCAAGGGATCCCCTGAAGTAAGTGATCATATTACCATAACTTTGATTGTAGTATATTATTATACTTGTTCTATTATGTTGTTATTAATACCTCACTGTGCCTAACTTATAAACTGAACTTTATCATAAGTATGTATGCATTGGCAAAAACATAATATTGATTATATATAGGGCTTGGCACTGTCTGCAGTTATAGGTATCCACTGGAGATTTTGGAACATGTCCCCTGTGGATAAGGGAAGACTACTATATAGTGATGCCTAAATCAGCTGTTCTCAAAGTATGGTCGGGGGACCCAGGGTCAAAATTCTTTCATACTGAGACTTTGTTTGCCTTTTTCACTGTAATGAAAGTACACTGGAGTTTTCCAGAGTGAACATGTTCTGTACAACAGATTGAATACAGAAGCAGATATGAGAATTAGGCCAGGCATTAAAGAGATTTGCGGAAAGGCAAAATAATGCCTCTCTTCTCGCTAAACTCTTTTTGCTTTGGAAAATAGTTACTTTTCATTTTAAAATGTTATTTATGTGAACATGTATCAGATTTATTATTGTTTTTAAATGAATTAATAAAAATATTTTACATTTTTTTATTCCTAATACAATAAATGTTGATGGATATGATTCACATAAATGCTTTTGGGAGTCCTCAGTACTTTTTAGGACTGTGAAAGGGTCATGAGACCGAAGATTTGAGAACTACTAGTCTAAACAAATAGCAGTGAGCCAGCCCCTTGACACAAGAGGCAAAGATCTGCTAGAAAATCTTTGCCTCAAATGGAGTTGTAACCAACTTATCCACTGGCCCTATATAGAGCTCACTGAAAATTGTCAATTTACCCTACAAATAAAATAGCTCCAAACCTTGAGGCAGATTTACTGTGAAGCTGAGAAAACTTCAGGGACTTTCATTTGCACTGGTCCTTTTTAAGGCCCTGGAAGGGGCCATAGCAATGTGTTTACATGGTATATGCTTTTATAAAATTTATAAAAGTAAACATTTTTAACTGCAGCCTTTAGGCTGCTAATTCTTTGCTCACTGATTTCCCCTTGGTCACACTTGTCTAGTGGTACTGGAGTGACTAGCAAGCATTTAAAAAATTTGCTGAAGGGAAGTTGAGTTAGGATACGCTTGGTATGAGTTTAATGGCATATATTTTTGTAATTCATAGTCACATCCACACAGAGTTAAGATGCTGCCAGCTGTCCCAATGTAGGAGTGGCATCCAAGAATACTCCTGCCACTCATTTTGCCCACCACCCAGCACCATAAAACAAAGTTGAAGGGCCAGACATTTTATAGCTATTTGAATGTGTCCTGTATTCTAGTACCAAAAATATATGAATAATGGAGAAGCAAAGTCGAAATGGTAGCAAACCGAAAGCTAATCTGTGGGAAATTCTTCCAATTAGTGGATGTGTAAAATTTTAATTAAAGATTTAGTACTTACCAATGCTTAGCCAATAAAAGGAAAATTTTTTTGTCAGAATTTAATGAGGATAGAATTCTGGGACTCAGAATTCAATCACAGAATCGTTTCTCTTTCCTCTTCTCCACAAGGGTGTCAGGTATTTCTGCCTCCTTACAACTGAAGGGAAACTATCTAGAAGAAAATCACTTTTGCATGAAGAGGTGTCTAGATTCACCCACCCACAACAAACTAGTTAGTGTGTCATCATCTTAAAGAAAACTGATGTGCTGTGAACCCTATTAAGTATATATTAAATAGCCTTATTTGAGATTTTCACAAATGTGACCACAATCCTAAAAATTTCCATGATGTTATGAATAATGAGTTGTGAAGCTGAAAGAAACTTCTAACCTATCCCTATTAACAATATTTGGTTGCCCATAAAGGACATTTCACATCAAATCTAAATATGACTACTCAACCTAATCATCCCTGCTTGGTTATAGTAGAGATGGGAGATAACTTGGGAAGTAGATAAAGCATGATATGACTCCCCTCTGAATAGCCAGACATTAGAGCAGAGCTGCTCTAGCTTTAGTGTTATAAACCTCCAATAAAGCTCTTCCTCTTGCATCTGAAGAAGTTGAACATGTTCATCAATTAGTGAATGTTTTTTGAATAAAGTATTATTGGTTGCTATGGTAACAACTAAGGAACAGAATTGATTTTAAACTCTGTTGACCTAGTCCTCACACTAAGCACCAGTAAACAGCACCTTCCTGCTAAAGAAATTTGAAGCCTGTGATGTAATGAAGGTAACTATAGCAACAACAAAGCCCCAGCCAACTCATCTAAATAGATTAATCCAACCCCCCACATTAACAACCTGACGGAAGTATGTTCAATGCCAGGTGTGGACACTACTTACCAGAAAATAGTACTGTTCTACATACTATGTCTAGCATTCATTAGAAAACCATGAGACACACAAACAAAAAAAATCCATTGTCAAGAGATAAAATAGTCAACAGGAATGGATGCAGAGACGAGCCAGATGTTGGACCTACCAGATAAGGACTTCAAACTAGTGAAAATAAAGTGAACATGCATGAACAAATGGAGAATTTCAATAGAAAGATGAAAATGATAAGAATCAAATGAAAATACTAGGGGGAAAATAATCCCACAAGATTCAGAGATGAATAATCCTTTTGATGGACTCATTAGTATACTCAGCACAGCTGAGAAAAGAAGATAAAGTCATCCAAACCAATATGCAAACAGAAAAAAAATGAAAAACAGATAGAACAGAACATCCAAAAACTGTGGGGTAATATCAAACAATCTTACATATGTGTAGTTGGAAAGTTAGAAGAAGAGAGAGAAAATGGAACTTTAGAAATATTTTCAAGTGAGAGGTTTCAACAGCCATCGTTCCCAACATGCCTCAGGGAGCCAAGAGTTCCCCCGTGACGTCATCTTTCATGGGTTCCTTTAGGGGTGTTGAACTCCTCATGGTAGTAAAAGCCACTCAAGGGATTAATCAGCCTTCCTGTGATTCCTGGATCAGCAGAGTCTGGGATACAGAATTCAATCACAGAATCGTTTTTCTTTCCTCTTCTCCATGAGGGCGTCAAGTATTTCTGCCTCCTTACAATTTGAGGGTAAGGAGGCAGAAACTAGTCCCAGAAGATTTTTAGTCCCAGGACTAAAACCCTAAACTAGGGTTTAGGATTCTCCCAGAGAATCCTAAAGGCATCTGGGCTGTGCCGCTGAACCTCCCGGGGCATGCAAGAGCACCCAGGCACCTAATTTGGCCAAAAATTTCTGTGTCTTCCCTCTGGCTACTGGGGATGTACTAAGGGTCATGGTGGCTTCTGGCTCAGATGTGGAAATAAAGCTGAAGGCCACTAGGGGTGCTGGGAAACTGGTGAGTGATGAAATGGTAGTGGAGCCCTTTGAGGAGAATCCACACACCCCTTCATGCAAAAGTGGTTTTCTTCTAGATAGCTTCCCTTGAATTGTAAAGAGGCAGAAATACTTGACACCCTCATGGAGAAGAGGAAAGAGAAACGATTCTGTGATTGAATTCCGTATCCCAGACTCTGCTGATCCAGGAATCACAGGAAGGCTGACTAATCCCTTGAGTGGCTTTTACTACCATGAGGAGTTCAACACCCCCAAAGGAACCCATGAAAGATGACGTCAAGGGGGAACTCTTGGCTCCCCGATCAGGTGATAATGAGAAAGCCTTGAAAATCCTCCTGGAGACCTGCCACACTCAGAACCCCACTGGTGGAGTGCCACTGACACATCCCAGACCCCTGTCATGTTTCCAAGCATCCTAGAAACCTTCTCCAAAGCCAAATCCTAGTAACAGAAGGCCAAATGAAACTGTACCACTGTACCACTGGTCATCACCCTGCAGCATGACTTCTGCTCTTAGGTGCAGGGCAGAGGAGAGGGGTCAGGATAAGGATGGAGGGTGAAGAGTGGTGAGGGACTCAAAAAAGTATTCGAAAAGCAGCAGTGTTATAGTGATGCTATTTCTTTTACGTACAGTAGAAGTCTTAAAAAGTATGACTAATTTTTTTAAAAACTCGATGGATAAGTAGAAACAGGAAGGTATAGTACTAGTTCTGAGAAATCAGTTTTCATTTACTCTGGGCTTGTGATATTTTCTTTTCTTTTTTTTTAAGGTATATTTTACTGATTATGCTGCTACAGTTGTCCCAATTTTTTCCCCTTTGCTTCCCTCCGCCGGGTACCCCCCTGCTCTCCAGCAATCCCCCCTTAGTTCATTTCCATGGGTTGTGCACATAAGTTCTTTGGCTTCCCCATTTCCTATACTGTTCTTAACATCCCCCTCTCTATTTTGTACCTATCAATTATGCTCCCTAATCCCTGTACTTTTTCTGCCATTCTCCTCTTTCCCCCTCTCCACTGAAACCCTCCATGTGATCTCCATTTCCATGATTCTGTTCTTTTTCTAGTCATTTGTTTAGTTTTGTTTTTGTTTCTGTTTTTTTAGATTCAGTTGTCGATAGTTGTTTGTTACAATTTTACTGTTCATAGTTTTGATCTTCTTTTTCTTAAATAAGCTCCCTAAACATTTCATATAATAAGGACTTGGTGATGATGAACTCCTTTAGCTTTACCTTGTCTGGGAAGTACTTTATCTGCCCTTCAATTCTAAATGGTAGCTTTGCTGGGTAGAGTAATCTAGGTTGTAGAGGTTGTAGGTCCTTGCTTTTCATCACTTTGAATACTTCTTGCCAGTCCCTTTTAGCCTGCAGATTTTCCTTTCAGAAATAAGCTGATAGTCTTATGGCAACTCCTTTGCAATAACTCTCTTCTTTTCTCTTGCTGCTTTTAAGATTCTCTCTTTATCTTTAACCTTTGGCATTTTAACCATGATGTTCTTGGTGTGGTCCTCTTTGGGTCCAGCTTGTTTGGGACTCTGTGTGCTTCCTGGGCTTGTATGTCTATTTCCTTTGCCAAGTGGGAGAAGTTTTCTTTCATTATTTTTTCAAGGAAGTTTTCAGTTTCTTGCTCTTCCTCTTCTTCTGGTATCCCTATGATTTGGATGTTGTCACCTATGGAGAAGTCCCACAGTCTTTTTATTCTCTCTTCACTTTTTAAAATTCTTGTTTCTTCATTCTGTATTGGTTGACTGTTTATTTCTTCCTTATGTTCCAAATCATTGATTTCAACTGAAGCATCCTTCTCTTCACTATTGGTTCCTTATGGGGTTTTTTTAAAATTTCACTTAGTGTAGCCTTCATTTCTTCCCCTATTGATTTGCTGTACTCAGTGAGGTCTCTAATCATCCTTATCACCAGTTTTTTGAACTCTGCATCTGATAGGTTGGCCATCTCCATGTCACTTAGTTCTTTTTCTGGAATTTTGATCTGTTCTTTCATTTGGGTCATATTTCTTTGTCTTTTCAATTTGGTAACCTTCCTGTGTTTGCTTCTGTGTGTTAGGCAGAGCTGCTTTGACTCTGTTTCGGTGTACCTGTTAAGTTGTAAGGGGCGGGGCCTTAGATATTCTCCAGGGTGGGGCAACCCACTTTGCTGCTTTGTGGTGCTGTATGTGGGGGAGGAGTTGGAGAGGAAACAATGCCACTTGCCAGGCTCTCGCCCCATTTCCAGTCACTTCCCCCACTTCCTATATACAACTGGTACCCTTCTAGCTGCTTCCCTAGTGCAGAATGCTGGTGGGTGGGTTTGGGTACATTCTAGGATGGCCCAGGTCCTTTAAATGCACTCTCCTGAGAGACTGGCAGTTTCTTCTGCTGCTTCAGCCCCCACTTGTTTTTACAGCCAGAAGTTATGAGGCTTTATTTTCCCGGCGCTGGAACTCTGGGCTGAGCCATCAGGCCTGGGGCTGGGATGGCTTGCTCCCCAAGTGTCCCTCTTGGTTTTTATCCACCACAGGTTAATATGGAACTGCCTGTTCTGCCCACCACCACCACCACCACTGCCTCATCACTGCTGCCATACTGCCAACCTCTCGGCCTTGGCTCCCTGGCCCCGCCCCTCCTACCCATCTGGATGAGTATTTCTTCTTTAAATCCTTGGTTTTTGGATTTCTATACAGTTTGATTTTCTGGCAGTTCTGGGTTTGTTTTTTTTTGTTTTTGTTGTTTTAGATAAGTTGTGATCCTTCTTATGGTTGTGTGAGGAGGCAAAGTGTGTCTACCTACGCCTCCCTCTTGGCCGGACGTCTTGTGACGATATTTTCTAAATCCAGTGCCCTGAGTCCTCAGTTTTTATCTCAGGATCTCATGGGTTGCCAGACCAAGAATGCAGAAACTCAAACTGCTGTCCTGTCTATCCTGTAGCTTGAGACAGGGAGAGTTTGACTACTGACCCTGGTTCCCCACACCATGAGATCAAAAAATCATCTCCACGTTTGAAAGAGTTATGGGGTATGCTGTTGCGGGTGTGGCAAATCAAGTTTACAGGAGTCATAGGGAGAGGGGAGCAGGCTGGTCTCCCTTCCTGACTCACCACCGATTCGCCATTCTACCTGCTCTCTTGGGTAAGCTCTCAGCAATCACCCACTGTGCACCACAATCCTAGGCTCTTGCCTTTTTTTTTAATCCCTGATGTGTGAATGGCTTTTTTAAATAATGAGAAAGTGTCCTAAGTAATATCATCCAAAGATTGTCCTTCATATCTTCAAATCCCATGACTGGAATCACTCAACAGCACTGTGATATATTTTCAATGAGGTGCCTTTCCTAACTGACCAAATGCTGCATTGTTTGGTCCCTAAATCAATAAAGTTTGTCATATATATATATGATATATATATATCTCATATATATTTTTTTGCAGAAATAATGAGAGATGACATTCCAAAAAAATAAAAATATATCAAACTGCAGATCCAAGAAACTTACTTTACTCCCAATCAAGGGTGACCCCACGCCCTGATAAGCTTGAGTCATATCAGTACTGTGACAACCTGTCTCACCACAGTGCTTGGTTTAGGAATGGGCACTTAAGCCAGTTTCCAAACAATTCATAACATTCCTTTGACCTCAGGAATTGTTTCTCCAGAAAGAGGATATTTTAGCCTAAATTGATCCAAATAAAGCGGAGACCAATACTTTTGTTTCATGCCTGAGGGTAGACATACTCTCTGGATAAGAACAAGAAAATAAATAACCCTAAGATCTCCTGGCAGCCATTTTCCTACCATGATAGAAGCCAACTTGAACACAAAGCCAACACATAAAATAGGTCAGAGCTGAGAGAAACTGAGAAACACCTTAATTCAATGGTATCTGAGGCCTTACCTATAATTGGATGTTTTAGCTATGCAAGCTAATACATTTCCTTATTGTTTAAGCAAACTAAACTTGAGTTTTCTTAAATCTCAATGGCAAGTAACCAAACACCTCTTAGCTGACGTAGTACCCTAGCACTAGTATTATGAGTCATTTTAGAGGAGGCTCCAACTCAGCCCTCAACGTTTTTTCTGCTTTGAAACAAATTTGTAATTCCCACAGGAAATGTACCATATTTTGCCATGTACAATGCGCACCCACGTTTTGGCCCAAACTTTCAGGAGAAAAAGTTTTCGTTTTAATTTTGTAATTTGATTTTTTATTTATTTATATTTAGATACTTGTTTTTTGTATTATAAAGGAATTTTTGCATTTATTTTTTAACATATTATGGTACAAGAACTTTTACGTAACAAATAATTATAAAACACAAGAACAGATACAGCTATTTCAGGTACTACCCATGTATAATGTGCATCCTTATTTTTCCCTCAAAAATTTGGGCAAAAATTGTGCATTATACATGGCAAAATATGGCACTTGTTTTCCAAAAGTAAAATAATGGTGTCAGAAGAATACTACTTTTTACCAAGCAACTGCTGTACTGAGGAAACCTATTTTAGTTATTTATTTATTCATCCATTCAAATATTTATTGAGAAACAACCTGCAGCCCTGCCCATTGTGGCTCAGTCCCGCAAAGCGAAAGTTGCCAGTTCAGTTCTCCTGGTCAGGAATCATGCCTGGGTTGCGGCTTCAGTCTCTAGTGCAGGCGTGTGCAGAGATAGCTACCCCTGATCCATGTTTCTCTCATGCATCGGTTTCTTTCCCTCTCTTCCTTCCTCCCTTCCCACTCTCCAAAAACATTTTTTTCAAACCCCAAATATTTATTGAGTACCTGCAATATGCCAGGCACTCTATCAGGCACTGGAAATATATTGATGAATAAAGCATAGTTATGTATCAATTTTTGTTGTGGATGATTTATGTATAGCATGACAGCTATATCAGATTCCATTTACTCCTGTTCCATGTTCTGGTATCTTTCCTTAGCAATGAATGTATTGCTCTTTAAATATAAATAGCTTGTGTCCTAAATATTAAATATTTTCAAGTGCTATAGCTTTCTTGACAGAATAGAACAGTTGTTCTGTCAAGCATAGGAAATGTTTACAAAATTTTAAAATATTTTACTGAAAACAATGTTACATTTCAGAAGAATGTTTCTGTTTATAAACACACAGCATTTGACTTGGCTGCCTGAAAGATTTGTAGAACCTGGCCAGTCCATGCACTCTCCCACGCAAATGAACTTGTCAAGAGCTCGAAGAACCAAGGCAAGAATGCCAGAAATCTCAGCTTTATTTGGTGGAGGAACACTCAAGCGTTTAGGACCTAGAATTTACTCAGTCACAGAGTTATAGTATTTGCCCGGAAGAAAAAGTTCTGGTCTGGAAGGAGCACTGGTGGCATCAGTGAGTCCAGGTGCTTCTAGTACATCATTAGCAGTAAAGCAGGGTGACCCGAAGTGAATTGCTTTAATTTTTATGCTGAAATTTTCTTCATCTACCAAATAGCCAAAAAAAGTCATTTTGAGAATCAATTGAGATAGTTGTTTTGAAAGTTCTTGGAAAGGTCTGAAGTACTTACTGTATTTATGCAAGTAATCATCATTGGATACTGTGTAGTGTAGAATTGTATGGGGTTTGGTTTTGTTGGTTTTTAATCATAGAACCGAAGTTGATGAGATTTACACCTGTTTCAATAACTTTGGAAAGAATTATGAAATGCAAGGATTAGTCTTAATCTTAATGGATACAAGGGCTAAAGAGAAGGATGCTTACTAACAGCACCTATAATGAGTCTACGGTTAGTGTTAGCTCTGAAGTTAATCCCAAAGTTAAAGAACCCTGCTTCATATCCTTTACCAACTGAAGGAGAACTTTTAGTAAGAGTTACTGTGCTTGACTGGTGGCACTAATAGTCCCAATTCTTCCCTAGATCCTGTATCCATTCCTGTGTAGTAGTAGTAGTAGTAATAATAATAATAATTAATAATAATAATAATAATAATTTACCTTGCCCAAAATGAGGTTTGGCTTTTGCCCTCAGTTTCTGGGAAGTAATTTTATTACCTGGTGGGAGGAGTGTTTTTATTTGCTTGGGAGCCTTAAGTAAGACACACTGGATAATCTAACAATGTGATTTAGGGCAGGAGTTGACCACACCCAATAGTCTCTGAGTAGGGGTTGGTCACACTAGAAGGACCAACAATGTGATTTAGGGTGGGGACTTAGGGCGGCAGAAGCTCAGCACAAACTCTGGACACCGATGCTTGGGTGAGTTTCCCTGGTTGGCAACATCCTTTATGTATTGTCACACATTGATGCTGGGAAAGTAATGCATCCTGACTATGGGGACAGAACAATGGAAGCTCCACATTTCATCCTTCCCGAGACTTCCTTAGTCTGATTGTAATCTGCACTCGTTCCCTGTAATAAGCCATCACTGTGAGTATAACAGTTTTCAGTGAGTTCCATGAGTCCTTTAATTGAGAGTGGTTTCGGCAATCTCTTGAACTTGCAGTTGGTATCAGAAGCGAGGGCACGCTCTTGTTGGGAGTGTTCCCTCTAACTTTGTAGTTGGCCTAAACCCCTCACGACACCGTTTGCCACATAACCTTGTAATACCTTTCCTTTTTAACTCTGGACCTGACTGTAAGATATGCTTTGTGACAGACTCAAGCAGAGACTCGAATATCACCACTTGTGCTTTTGCCCTCTGTCATCAGCATCGAAAGGATGTGCTCAGGCCAGCTTGCTGGCAAATGAGAGACACATGGTGCAGAGCCAACCCACCCCCGCTGTCCGAACCAGGACCATTTTAAATTGTTCAACAGTGTAAATGAGCCTGATCAAGATCAGCAGAATCACCGAGCCAACCACTCCAGGTACGTGAGTAATAGACCTTTGTACGCCTCTGTGATTTTGTAGTTGTTTATAAAGCATTATTGTGACCATGGATAACAGATAACAGCTACCCGCTAAGCTTCCACTGTAATGTAGGGATAAAGAGAATATGGATCATGTAAATCATGGAGAAAATCTCCAAATTCTTTTCACCCAACATTGAAAACTTAATGATCATGTATTTTATAATTCTTATATTATAAAATATTAGAGATTGAAGAATATCTCCAACTGAGGCCTAGAGAAGTAAAATAATCACGAGACTAGGTCACAGAAAAATTTACGTTTGCTTTTGGAATATAACCACACACAATGTATACTTTGTCTAACACTTAGAACTCCTCAGATATTGGGATAAAGATGGAACTATGCAAGACACGAGAGAAGTGAAAAGTTAACTATAGTTACAGCTCATTATTGAAAGCCTTTTGTTAGACCTTTTAACTGATAATGAAACTGAGAGTTTTATATCTTTTTCTTTTTTATCTTCTGCCAACTTTCTGACTGAGTCAATACTGACTGCAGTGAAATGTCCCACAAGGAATCATATTTTTTTTTAAAAGCGGGGGAGAGAGGAAAAGCAAAGAGTTCAGTTATTAGGAAAGAAAACCATGCTCAGTCTAGTGACTGTATTTTACTAACAAAATCGTGTATTCAAATTAATTTTGATCTTGGTATACCCTAATTGCTCTGTTTCATCTGTCTTCCAGGTGTATATGGACTTTAGTTTTGGTTCTACTCACTGCTGTGTTAAGCATTACTCCACGTTTGAGAAGATGGAGGGGAAGAAAACCCGCTGTACTTCACTCTTGGAGAGAAGTCCAAGGACCTCCCAATGTTTATGGTGCCACGGGCTATGCAAACAGGCAGGGCTCTTTGCCTGTGGCCTATTATTTAAGGGGCCCTCATGCAAACCCCTTCCCACCCCTGTCTACTAACATCTATTTCTTGTCCCACATAAAGTGAAATAAAATCCAACTCGAAGTCTGCTTGCAGACTGAACTTGTAATTTCTCTCCAGGTTTACCCAATATGCCCTCCATCTTAGTGTCGACTCCTGTAACTGGTCAAAGATGGAGTAAAGGGGCTGTTGTCTCACCTGCTTGCCTGCTCATGCACATGTGCACCCACACTCACACCATACACACATGTGCAGGCATAGTTAATTTTTGATGGCAGAAA